>JAULKM010007543.1:0-14992 GCA_032355605.1 Rubia tinctorum | reverse complement strand
CCCCCCCCCCCCCCCCCCAGCCCCAATATTTCCCTTCCAAATCCACAAAAAAACACATCTTCCATCCATTTCATCTCTAATCTTCCATAATTTCAAGCTACCAAGGTATGCATAAACTAGTTCCTCAACTCTTCATTTCATCTATTACAACAATCTCTAATCCATGTGTATTTCATAGAGCCAATTTTGATCAAGGAAAGAGAAAAATTGGGTGGGAATTCTCTCCAATCCAAACTCACCCTCATTGGATGAAAAGGTCAGTGTGTGTTCATTCATACTAAAATATTAGGGTTAGAGTTGCATGTATGTGTATTATAGTGGGGTTTAGGGCTAGAGTTTATGATTTTGATTTAATGTTATGTTTTATTGAAAACATAGTATTAAATGTGTAAAAACTTGTTATTAAATTGAATTCTTTATTTAAGGTTATAATATTATTGAAAACCTAGTATTTGAATTAGGTTTAATGGTTATTCACAAAATGTTTCCTAGTAATTAGTCATTGTTTCCTATTTAATCCATAATCACATTAACATATACCAACATTATTTTCTCTGTGAACATCGGCTAAGGTGAAGAAAGATCAAATAGAATGACAATTCATTCCGACGGGGAAGCACGACATCCTTTGTGAAGCAACGTGGAAATCCAATCACCCAGGCCATGCTAGAGTGTAGGTAGTTTTTGTCACAACGACAAGCGTTTGGAATCACTCGATACTTTGAACGGGAAAATCCGTCAAGAATCCACATGTTGCAAAAGGAAGCAATTGTTCGAGATAAGCGAATAGAGAAACAAGACATTATAATGTATAAGTTAATCAAACACACTGGACTTGTTTTACCGGATAATTTGGAGGATTTGACACCTAATTGGAATTTGCCGTCAAGAGGATCCTGTCATTCTCCCTAAGATATTGAGGTTAACCACGACCCCATTATTCAAAATCAAACACTTGAGGACAACTATCTCGACAAGGCCATCCTATCCACTTGGACAAGTGTTGAAATTTAATTTCCATTCATTAATTACTATTTCATTAATATCATCTTATATTCAACCTTTTCTTTTGATGTAGACATCAAGTTTGAGTGAATTATACATTGATCAAGGCGTTGGTGGTATAGACCACTCAATGTAGCCAGTGGAAATTTACACGAGTCGATACGACATCATCACTCCATTTCGATCGATGATTGTATTTGTAGAGTTTCATTGGAGCATCCGGAAAAACCTAAGGCTCTCTTGCCTATTCCGCCTGGCGAATACAAACGAGTAGGACCTGCACAAGGAATGTTTCTTTTGTGGCCTCGTCATCTCATTTATGTTGATCCTCTAAAGGATTGACATTTGTAAGCACCACGACCACAACACCAAAAATCACGCAAACAACACCCAAGAAGAATAAACCTTCGGTTGCACTGCCAAAATTCATTAGTGATTCACCACACTTCGTACGAGTGTTGTATATTATAATTTCAAATCATGAACGCAACTTAACATATTCATTTTTGGGAAATGAATCTTCTATTTCGTTCGAACCAGGAAATCTTCACACTGTGGAGTGATTTTGAGGACCTATAGAAATGTTACCAGATTAACCAAACACTAATATCACTCTACCTACTATGAGTATTATATTCATTAAAATTTTATATCCAAATTTCCAAACATTTATGCTACTATACTAAGCCAAAATTTATTTTGAAGGTACATGTATTTCTTCGAGAATCAAAAGGACAAGGGTTAGATTGGGTATTTGTGCCCAATGATGACTCAAGAAATTGGATTTACGGAGAAAGAGATGATCGACTACATACGCAAGAGTCTAGGACGGACGGATAAGAAACTATTCAATGCACCATACATTGAGAGGTGACGGTTACAATATTCATTTCATTTATTAATATCATTTAGGCAAAGTATAAAGGTACATAAGCTTTGATGTGAAGGGAACATTGGCGATTGATTTTCACTGTCCCCGCAAACAAGCACTGGTACTAAATGGATCCACATCACTCTAAACCTTCCGAAACATTTTTGAAAGTTCTATCTTCAGCAATGAATGGTCACATCAACCACAGTGACACAAGTTTAGACGTGGTCAAAACCAAGGTCAATTTCATACTTTTTGTTTTTATGTATACATTTTGTATATGTTATTTAGTTTTTAATAATCATTATTGATATATATCAGTACAAGAAATAAGTACAAACATGAGAATACAGATATTACATAATGTTATACGCAGCAGAGTGCATTCAAAAAGTACGATTGTAATACCTAGATATTGACAAAGTAAGTATAAAGTTGTTTCTTGTCACCATTTTAACATGGTAGAGTTGTAACGCATATTTGGTAAATATTTAAGATATGAATTGTGTGAAATATATTTCCTAGTGATTTCTATTCTTATCTATAGATTATTTCTTACTTAGCTTAATCTATAGATTTATTTAGGTTGTATGACCATGTCTTGTATTTTGACACATTGTGAATCTGTAATGAGGATATTGAATGTTGGGCTAATGTATGAAAAAAGTTTTTACCATAACTCCCGGCCACAATTCCGAATTCAGAACGACAATCCTCTCTTCTTTGTGCATTTCACCTGAAGGGTCGTTCATATCTTATGTATTCGGAAGACAACACCTAGAAAAAAAATTGAACTCGAAAACAAAATCACTAAAATAGTTTTTGTATCACTTTTTTTTACAGAATGGGAATGGAATAAACAGCCGACGCAGGAACCTACTGAGAAGCCTTAAACCTTTACCCTACATTTCTGAGTTTGGAAATGATTTTGGAGTTCGAAATCCAACACGAGGCCTAGTCAAAAGAGTCTGATTCCGAATTGGAACTTAACGAAAGACCGAGCCGCACCCTATAGTTTTCGAGTTTTGAACTATTTAAAGGAGGTTATATCTGCTTTTTAAAGGCGGTTCAGAACCGTCTTCTTTGGCATTTTTTAAAGGCGGTTCTCAGAACCACCTTCGATCGGGGTGATCAAAGGTGGGACCAGAGAAGGCACTTTAAAAGTGCATTCTCCAGTTCAATAGAACCGCATTTAATCCCCCTTCCCACACCAGTGGTGTAAGAGTTTTTCAAATATTCTTTAAAATGGGAATGAAAATTAATATTCTTTATTTCTTTCCTAACCCCAACAAATTTCCTATTTTACATTATCAGATATTTATTAATACTAAATATTATTTTTATAATTGAATTCAATTTTATCTTTTCATCATTCCAAAATATATGCAGAAATTTAAAACTTAACATATAACAAAGCTGATAAAATTAACGAAATATTAAATTTCTGGAAACGTAGCTTAAAATCAAGCATGGATACATCATATTTCACAAACTAAATAGTTAACCATGAAAATGAACTAGAGTTCTAAATCAAATAACGATTCCACCATATTTATTTTTAAAAAAAAGAGGGAGAAGACAATAGCACAACACAATAAAGTAATATTGCATATTTTTAAAGGTTAAAGAGAAAAAGGATCAATTTGGACTGATAATATGAGTCAGAATTTCAAAGGTAATTATGTCAGAAAATAAGGTTGAGTCGTTAAAGCGGTATTCTTTTCATTAGTGCATAAATAAAGGATTAACAGCGGTTAAAGAGGTCATTAGATGGATGTTTTGACCTGTCATCCTTGACTGAGCTGTCTATCGCTAATCGTCATAAGACGACAGTTTTTGAAGTAAATCCGACTTGGGAAGCTCTTTCAAATTTAATTAAACAAACTACCATGTACACCAATACAAACAAACATCTAAATCAGCCAATATAAGTCGATTAACCATCTAGATCGATCTTCAAACCTCTGAAACCACCACCACCACACTCATATCGATCGATGAATACCCAAAATATTTAACTCTTGAAAATAAAAAAAAACAATAAAATAAATATCATACATACTCATCAAAGAAAATCACCAATGTAACTCAACAAACCCAACCAAAATTAACAAATTCGTACCTGCATAAGTTTTCCATCATTTACTTACCACAGAAAAACATCACAGTGACTTTTTTGGAGGAAGGAAATCGAGAAAGTGAAATCTAAATTGTGAAAAAATGAAATTGGTTTGGATTTTTAGCATATAGAATTGTCTGGATATTTTTAGATATGGCGGAGAGGAAATTGAAAGAATATTGGGGTAGATTTGGGATAAATATTGGGAAGATATTCGGGAAAAAATTAGACGAGATTTGGGAGGTAATTTTGGAGGAGATTTGGGAAAATATTGAGAGGAGCGGAATTAATAGGGAGAAGATAAGAAGAGATCTATAATTGTCTTCCAAAAAAAAGAGGCGATAGGTTTAATTAGTAGGAAGAACGGCGGTTGAACCGCACTAAATGCTGAACCGCCGTTAATTATATGATTTTACCGCAGTGTAATGTTTATTATGTTTTGAAATGGAAGGTCGGAACCTCAATTGATGGCAGTTTCGGAACCTCAATATGGTTAGTTTCGCACTTTAATATTTTACAGGGTTAGATTGACACTTTCACAAAATGATAGGATTATTTTAGCCTTTTCCCCTAAAAGAATATAATATTTAACATAAAAAATGGAGAAAATCTCCTATTAGACCAACTAACGGGTACATCAATCATGAAAAACCTCATTTCAATATGCTTTAGGGTCAAATTATAAATGTTTAAGTATTGCGATACATTTTTAAAAGAATTCAAAGTTTTAGGAGCCTTGTTACAACAAACAAGTGGAGTATGCATATTTCTATCAAACGTGCTACTCCCTAAAGCATATCATTGTATAAAAAATCATTGTGTAAAAAAAAGTTATAATTGACTAAAAAAATTCAAACCTTTTATTTTTCTCGATTATGTGCTTCTTTGGATTTTCTTCTATGGTATAGTATGTAGTACAATAAGATGTTTATGGTTCTAAATATATTTTTTAGAATATATATTTTTTAGAATATATATTTTTAACAAGTTATAATTGATTATATATATCGCAAAGAAATAAAATATGTAACATTTAATAAGATTGCCATTAGACAACTTGAGTTTATGTTAGTCAAAATGACTTCAATATCCCGGTTGGCGGCACCAAAACACCAACACGGAAAGCAAAGAATTTATTTATATTGTGCTTGGGATAAATTACAAATTAGTTACTTAAATACGCCGGTTGACATCACCAAAACACCAACACAAAAAGCAAAGTATTTATTGCTCGGAATAAATTACAAAGTAGTTACTTAAGTACCCTGGTTGACAGCACCAAAACACCAACACAGAAAGCAAAGAATTTATATTATATTGTGCTTGGGATAACTTACAAAGTAGTTAGTTAAATACCCCGGTTGACAGCACTAAAAATACCAACACATAAAGTAAATAACTTCTACTGAGCTTGGGATAACTTACAAAGTAGTTAATTAAATACCTCGGTTGACAGCGTCAAAACACCAACACACAGAAAGTAAAGAATTTCTATTATTTGTGATTTAGATAAAAAACAAACATAAAATCACTTGATTAATTACATTAATTATAAAAAAACTTCATCTAATGTTTAACCGGTATAAAACAATACTTTGTGGAAATAATATTTTAATAAATTAAAAAGATATCATTTTTTCCTGGGATTGAACGAAAAGAAAATGTGTCAATAAGAGTATTTAAATTGATCCAAAACATACTCCTTCTGTCCCAGCTCAAACTTCATACTTCACTTTATGTCACTATTCAGCATCCAACGTTGACCACATATTTGAATAAATATATAAACAATAATATTATCATGTATGATATGGTTGGATTCATTGTAACAAGTATTTTCTAAATATATACTTTTTATTTATCGTTATCATACATAATTAAACATATTATTGATCAAACATATTTTTTGATAACTGTTTTAAAAAATTCTTGAAAATTGAGTTGGGATGGAAGGAGTATTTACTTTAGAATTAAGTTATTTTGACATGGGGACGGAATATCATACTTTACAAGAGTTTATAAAAAGTTGTTTTGAAAATTTTGGAATTTTCTGTGACGAAACGTCAAAAGTTGAATGTTCTTGGGTTGCGTAAAATATTACTCCATGTAACATACAAAATTACTCACCTACTTTATTGCACTATTCTATATTAAAATTTGATCGCATATTTAAATAGATATGTGAGAAATAAAATTATCGTACGTGATATTATTGAATTTGCCGTAACAAATAGTTTATAAAAACTGAATTTTTATTTATTATTATATGTAGTTAAATATATTAACGATCAAATATCTTTCTCCAACGGAGTGAGAAGATTGAGAGTAATGGAGTACTATAGAAATGGAAATGAATCGCACGCGGCACGTGTTTCACTTAAACGGGTTACCTTTTCATTTTTCTTAATTTTTCGGAAACATGTCGAATAGTTATGTCCCCCCGCTTTAAAGAAAGACCATACGTCCAACTATATACTCCCTCCGTGCCGGAGAAAATGGCACACTTTTAATTTTCGTCCGTCCCAAAGAAAATGACACAATTCAAATCTTTTCGAAAATGGCAAAAAAGATCTCATGCATTTACTATATTATCCCTGAAAAAGTTGAATAAATCCACTAGTCAATTCTTCCATTACCAAAATAACCTTCCTTTATTTCCCATCAACACTTCCACATCAGCTTGCATAAAAAACCGATCCAAAAGCAAGTGTGTCATTTTCTCCGGAATGGAGGGAGTATTAATGTATTTTCTCCGGTACAACTTTATAATGCATTTCCCTATGTGTTTGAATGTTCTCTCAATATTTTTATTATATTTTTTAAGATACATGATCGTGAAATTTAGTTAGTGTATAAATAATAATATTATGCTCGCTCTGTTACGGAATAATTAGCTCACTTTCAATTTTTATCTGTTCCACAAAAAATGATGCATTTTCTTACCAAAAACGATTTAAAAAATATGTTGTAAAATTCTTACAATATCCTCTTTAACTTCAACAAATTTTTGACTGGGCCCATTATTTTTACAAAATATCCCTACTTTTTCACAATTATTATCTGCCACATCAATTTACATAAAATATCAAGGTAAAAGTGTATGTGTCAATTATTCCAGGACGGGGGGAGTATTTAAAATTTTAGAAATAAATATTGTTTATTGGGAAATTCTCAAGAAAGGTTATTTATCCATGAGCTTATAGATATGCCAATGACTATTTTGAAAAATAGGGTTTAGTTTGTAATTAATAAAAAATCAAGTTTTGGAAATGTCTTATGTTAGACCGACTAACGATTAGACCAATAATGGAAAAAACTTGTTTCAATTACTTTAAGGGTCAAATTATAATTATTTATACTATGAGACTTTTTTTATAAAAAACTCAAAGTTATAAGAATCTCGTTGCAATAAGTTAAAACAAACATCAAATCATCTCATTAGTTACATCATACTTTTTCACAATTATTCTCTGTCACATCAGTTTGCATACAATATCGAGGCAAAAGTGTATATGTCAATTATTCCAGGACGGAGGGAGTATTTAAAAATCTAGAAATAAATATTGTTTATTGGGAAAGTCTCAAAAAATGGTTATTTATCCATGAGCTTATAGATATGCCAGTGACTATTTTGCAAAATAGGGTTTATTTTGTAATTAATGAAAATTGACTAAATTGTTTATTTGGTCCCCAACATATATTTGAATACCATCTTTTGGTCCCCACTCCCAAGACTATCCCTATTCGGCCCTTAACATTTTAAAAATAATTTGTTTGGGCCCCAAGGTGATTTTCAAGGTGGTTTTGGGTAGACTAAATTATTTTTTTAGTCCCTAACATATGATTTTATGCCATCTTTTAGTCCCCAAAACCACCTTGAAAACAACCTTGGGGCTCAAACAATTTATTTTCAAAATGTTAAGGGCCGAATAAGGGCAATATTGGGAGTGGTGACCAAAAGATGGTATTCAAATATATGTTGGGGACCAAATAAACAATTTAGTCATGAAAATTTAACTTTTGGAAATGTCATATGTTAGACCAATAATGAAAAAGCTCATTTCAATTACTTTAAGGGTCAAATTATAATTATTTATATATTGCGACACATTTTAAAAAAAACTCAAAGTTATAGGAATCTCGTTGCAATAAGTTAAAATAAACATCAAATCATCTCATTAGTTACATCAATTATAAAATGACCTCATCTAACGGTTAGTCGATCTCAAAAAAATTACTAAATTTTTAATGATATTGTTACAATAAAACCCAGTTCCTCTATCTTCTGTAGCTTCTTTTATTCTCTCTCTGGCGGTTTTTCTCTTCTCTCGCTGGCGGTTTCTCTCTTCTCTTTGCGTTGTTCTCAGGCTCTCCACTTCTTCTTTTGTCCATCGTCGCTCATTTTTATGCCTCTTCTCTGCATTTCTCCATCCTCACTCCTTTCTCCGTTACTGCTCGTTTCTCTGCTTCTTCTCCGACGTTGCCGTTTTATTTCTTAGTTAGTTGTGACATCGTTCGTCTGATGATGTATGTCGTAGAGATCAACTCAGAATTGAGGCATCAGAAGAGCAGCAGTGTTCAACTATGGTGGTTTTGGAGAGGACAGAAATTTGGGGGAGTAGAATTTAGGGGAAACGACCGACAGAGGAGAGACAAGAGAATTTCAAACTTTTTCTTGGTTTTATTGCATTAAGATCCTTATAGTATTAGAATATTTTAGAGTAAGCACTGAAAATAAAAATATTTATATTTTAACCCCTAAATTACATAAAGTGGATTTATCAGGTCTCTCGTCTAACTGTTAGACAGTTCTAACAAGAGACTTTCTCCAAATAATTGGGGAATTTACAAGGACAAGTGAAAAACATGGAGAACCAGATCAAGGGTGTTTTTGCCACTATGCTCACATATATACCGGGCATGTCCAAACCCATTTGAGGCCCGGAGCGGACAAATTTTGTGCCCTTCTTTAAAATACAAGTTATATTTTAATTTTGTAATTCTAAATTTATTAAAATATTTTGTATATATACATATATGAAATGAGAAAATTTATTAAAAATGTGCAACTTATATGAGACCGAACAAGTATAAATATAAAAGTTAGAAGTACACAATTTTTTAAAAATAAATTAAGAGCTCGATAGAGATTTGATACGAATTATTTATTTATTAATAAATAGATAAATAGATTATAATTGTAGTTTAATTAATATAATAACATTAAATGAGCAAAGATCGATATAAGAATTCATTTACATATTTGAATCAATAAAAAATATTAAAATAGTATAAATTTAGTTAGGGAAAATGCAACAATGACTCTATAACATTGAGAAAGTGCAGAAGTAACCCTAGGTTTTTGTAAAATAGTGCAATTATAACCAAATTGCATTATTCTGGCATTGACCGGACAAATTCAGGCATTGACCATTTATGAAAAAGACAAAAATACCCTTATTCTTAAAACAAAAAATAATAATGACAAAAACACCCCAGTTTTTTCTTCTTCTTCATCATCTTCATCATTTTTAAACCTGCCACCAACTCTTCGATCGTGCCACCAGCTTCGTAGCCGCCGTGCTACTAGCTCTTCCATCTTCAAATCGAGCTACCAGCACCACTCTCTATATTGAAAACAACAACCCAAAGCCGATTTAAAAACAGCAACCCCAGCCAACAACTTTTCCCACTAACCCAGATAAAAAATAGCATCCCGCGCCACTAACTTTTTCCACTAACGCCGATAAAAAAATAGTAGCCCGCGCCACCAACATTTCCCACTAACGCCAATAAAAAGAGTAAAAATTTAAGTTCGGCGTCTAAACCCTAACCACTCTCTAACCCGCCATCGCCCACCACCACCATATCCGCCTCATCCGGAGCCCAAACCCTAACCACCCGCATGGAAGCCAGCCCTTCCACCCACCAACCCCAACCCCAACCCCCGAAGCCAACCCTTTAATCCACTCATCCCGGTGGCGAACCTAAAAGAGCTGAACAGTGAAATGGGTTTTGGGGAAATGATTTCAAACCACCGAAGTGGGGCGTCGCAAGGCGGCCAAGACGACTACCACAATAAATGAAGGCATTCCACAACTTGATCAAACATTCAAGGGTTGTGTTTGGGATCTTCTAAGTGACATAGGTGGACTGATGACAAGGTCAAGAACGAAGTTTAGGGATGCGGCATTGAATACTTTGATAGATCAGGTTCATGATGAAGAATTCAAGAATTAGTCTACTGGGGCTTGGATTAATTATTCAAGCTTGTCGATTAACTGAAGACGTCGTGAAGAATACTATACTCTTTATCCCACTGAGTTTTTTAATGAGGTAAAGATCATTGTAAACTATTGTAACATTATTTTATTTCAGTCCAATATCTCATTCATGTGGGCTTCTGAAGAGTTAGTATTTTTGACCCAGTCCATTACGGTTTTAAAAAATATGGTATTTTATTCTAATTAAAATTAGATTTGGTAAGATTAGATAATGTAATATTCTTCAAGACTTTCTTGAAGATATCGGCCAAGGTAGGGTTTAAAATAGGCATTTTAGTTAGATATGGTTTTAGTTTCTTAAAGCTTCCATAAGTCGATTCAGTTTCCAATTGAGTTTAGGGTTATGGCCGAGAATACCCCTATAAATAGGGTTGTACACAAGATTTTAGGGTTGTACACAAGATTTTCATCACCTTTTATCAATCAAATATTCCAAAATTTTGAGTCATACTCATTGCTTTTGAGCGTATTCATTGTTGCTTAATCATGCGGATTAATTAAGTATCAATAACCTTGTGAACTAATTATGTGGGCTAGTTAGTGAGCAAATCAAAAATAGATTACCCTGAGGGCTAGAGTCTGAATTTTGTACGGCATAAGTAGGGTTTGCGAAATCCCTATTGTTGTGAAAGATCTAAAATTCCGCAATCCTGAGTTTTCGCAGGGAGATTCATATCAGTTGGTATCAAAGCAAAGTGAATGAACCATGTGGCTGAAAATCTTCAGGGGTTTTTGAGTTTCTGCATTTATTTATTCTCGATAGTTTAACCTTAAATTATAAAAACTTTCGTGTCACATTCTAACTATTTTTGTTTGATCTTTCTTAGCAGGAGAATTGAATCTAGAGTCGAAGGACGTCAAATGGTCCGAGAGTTAGAATACTTTGGTATTACTATCTGCATTCACCTTCCTCAATTGAGTCAGGAGGACGTCGAACGGTCTGAGCGTTAACAAATATTATCCGCCTTCACCTCTCGATCAGTTTCATATTTTTTAGGTAGCTTATACAGTTAATGTGCTTGTGATATTTTTTGTCCACTCTTCTGAAGAACTAATACATGCTCATAATCCTATTTGTTTTCTTTATCGTTCTTTGATTCCGTAATCTTGAATTATTTTTTGATTCTTGATTACACCTAATACAAAAAAATTGTCTTTTTTGATATAGTGTCATGTTCTTGATCCTTACGATCTTGAATACCTCGAAGTTCATTTGAATCGAGAGGAAGTTGTCGCAGTTTCTTATTCCAAAATTTATATAGGCTTTATTTGTTCCAAAAAAATTGAAAATAAAAAAAAGAAAGGTATCAGATATTGGGATTTGAAAATCGGAATTTTGGGATTTGAAAATCGGAAATTTGGGGCCTTTTGCAATTTTCAAAAGTTTGGGGGTTGTTTTGCAATTTTCAAAAAAAATTAGGGGATTGCACGCGTTGGAAAACTTTGGAAATAAGAATATGATTTTGTGTGATTTATTTTTGGAAAGAGTCAAGTTTATAGCTGGAAAAATAAGAAGAGAAAAAGGAAATCCGACTTGAAAAAGGAAAAGAAAATAAAATTCTAGTCGGACTCGGAAAAAGGAAGTTTCTTTGTAATTGGGTTTGAATTTGAGCTGAGAATTTGTCTTGGGCAGCAAGTAACTACCTATTTTTGTTCCCAAGGAAGGATTTGGATTTAAAAACCTAATCCCACTTGGTTTCAGAAAATTTTCTTTAATTCTCGAAACTTATTTGAAGTTTATATAAAGCATTTTTGTTTTGATCATAACTTCTTCATTACAGCTCTGATTCGTTCCATTAAAGTTGGGTTTTGTTCCTTATTCTTTGTGAATTTTTAATTCTAGATATTAGAGCCCAATTTGGAGTTTATATATTTTTTAATTTCGAGATATGTTCTGCAGTATTTTTAAATTTCGAGTTTATTATTGTTGTGAATGTACGGTTAATTGATCGATTGCCCTCATATTAGCCTTCGCCTTGTGATCTGTGAGTGTTATAAACTTGGTGAGTGACCTGACTAAACAAAGGGAAGGGGAGATTTTATTACCAACCGTTTATTTTCTTAGCAATTTAGCGGAGATGGAGGACGATAATCCTTTCGTCCCGCCATTTGTTAGCGATCCTAACAATGTACCATTGATAAACACGTCTACTGGTAGACATTGTGAATAGACACGAGATGAGGCACCTGATAGTTGGGAGCGACATTGTATCAAACCGAATGAACCTCTTGATCCAGATCGATTTGTCGTCACGATGAATGCACTTATGAGTGAGGTGCAGAGATTGGCGAGGAAAATTAACACCATGGAACCTCCTATGCCACAATTCAAGGCCATGAGAGGATATTCTCAGGGATTTGTTCACAAAATTTGAGGTTATGGTAGTTCCGATGAAGAATCATATAAATTGAAAAGACGATCACACCGAGGATCTTCAAGAAGACATCGCCACAACAGATATCATGATACCCAAAGGAGAACACAAGCTAGCTTGAGTTTAGGTTCTATCCCGGATTCTGCAAGAGAAATAAAGGGATTGAAGTATAACATCCCTCGATTTGATGGTCAACATAATCTGGTGAAGTACCTTGATTAGGAGCGACAGATTGAGAATATTTTTTATCTTAAAAACTATTGGGAGAAAGAAAAGGTTAAAGTGGCATAGTATTCTATCACTCATTATGCAATCGAGTGGTGGAAAAATGTGAAAGAAAAGAGACAACTTTCCGGGAAGAGACCTATCTCTACCTGGGAGAGATTAAAGTCTGAGCTTTGCAATTATCATGTTCCTCCTAATTATCTAATGGAACAACATTCTTATTTGCCCAATATGAAGAAATGAAATTGCACTGTTGATGATTACTGGCAAATTCTTGAGTTGACTATGAGTAAAAAAAGACGACGCGTTCATTAAAAATCGATTCATTGAAGGACTGCGGGAGAATCTTAAAACACCAGTCAAGGTTCAACACCCCATATACATGGACAATTTATTGATGAAAGCAAGGTTGGTTGAAAGTACTATGTGGCCAAGGAGGCAACAATTCGGTTTTCCGAGTCAACGGTTAGGGTTTGACTCCAGAAACCCTAGTTTAGGTCAAGGAAGGGGCACATCTATAGGCGGCTGAGGGTCGGTTCAAACCTACTCAAATCCGAATTATATCTCTACTGATAGAAGGATGGCACTCCAAGCTTCTAGCCAACAATCTTCAAGAAATTCAGGTAAATCCCCCATCTCTTCATCAAATTCGATTTCAGTTAACACTCCTACTTGTTTCATTGTAAAGAAAGAGGACATGTTCGTAGTAACTGTCCCAATGATAGAATGTTAGTCACCATTGAGGAAGGTAATGAAGAAGATGAATACGCTAATATGCCACCTCTTGAGGATTTTGGGGAAGAACAGGTGGATTAAGAGATCATCGTTAATGATCAAGGTGAACAAGGTCCGGGAACACAAGGTAATTTTGTGACATTGAGAGCCCCAAACTCTCAAGTGGCCTAAACTCGGGTACAAAGAATTAATATTTTTCATACTCGATGCCTTGTGAAAGACAAGATTTGTTTACTGATTATTGATGGAGGATCTTGTGCTAATATTGTTTCCAATCTTCTTGTTAAACCATTGTCTTTACATGTTACTACTCATCCATCACCTTATAAACTTATTTTGTTAAATGGTAGTGGTGAGATTCAGGTTAATAAACAATGCATGGTTAGCTTTAAGATCAGAAAATATCATGATTCTATCTTATGTGATATTATACCTATGGAAGCTAGTCATATCTTGTTAGGGGGACCTTGGCATTTTGATTGTAAGTGTATACATGATGGTTACACTACTAAGATTACTGTGATTAAGGATAGAACAAGTTAAACATTAGTTCCATCATCACCAGTGGAAGTTATTGAGGCTCAGTGACGCATGAAAACAGATAATGAAAAGTCACTCTAGTGAGCTAGAAGTGGCTGAACAAAACCCTAGTCAGGGTTCGGATTCGATCGAATAAAGGAGGAAAATTGGAGTTAAAAACCATGGCAATTTCAACAATAGATGAGGGAAAGTCGAAATTGGTAAGTCGGGTAAGTTTTTGAATGATTCTGAAAAGCCGCAAAAGGTTTTATCTTCACATCTTAGTCCATTGCAATCTATTTTTATGATGAAACGTGAACTGCCAATTGAATCTGGGAAATCGTTTTATGCATCTATTAGGGATGTGAATCGTGATTTTTCTAATCATTCGCATGCGTTAATTTTACATTTTAAAGAAAGTTATTTTGCCAATGAAGATATACCTGTGCATTTTCCTCCACGGTTTGCTGAGATGTTGCAGGATTTTGAGGACGTCTTTCCAGAGGCATTGTCGCATGGATTACCCCCTCTGCGAGGCATTGAACATCAAATTGATTTGATTTCTGGTTCGGTTATACCTAATCGACCAACTTATAAAGCAAACCCTGAGGAGATAAAGGAACTACAACGACAAGTTGAGGATTTACTTCAAAAAGGTTATGTGTGCGAATCTTTAATCCTTGTGTTACGCCTATCACTTTAGTTCCTAAGACAGATAAAACTTGGCGAATGTGCATTGATTGTTGTGCTATTAAAAAGATAAATATTAAATATCTTCATCCTATCCCTAGGTTAGATGATATGCTTGAAGATTTGCATGGATCTGTGATTTATACTAAAATTGATTTGACTCAGGGTT
>JAULKM010007532.1:0-14993 GCA_032355605.1 Rubia tinctorum | reverse complement strand
TTGTTAATGTGTACATGCAGTTTGAGGCTTTCGTTGAAAATCAATTTTCTTCTCGTATTAAGATTTTTCAGAGTGATAGTGGCACTGAATTTCTTAATACTCGCCTTCGGACATATTTTGCTGCTAAATGAATTCACCATCAGATCTCCTGCCCTTACACGCCGGAACAAAATGGGCGTGCTGAACGCAAACATCGTCACATTGTGGGTATGGCACTAACTATGCTCTTTCAGTCCCACTTGCCCC
Source organism: Rubia tinctorum (assembly GCA_032355605.1). Classification (NCBI taxonomy): domain Eukaryota; kingdom Viridiplantae; phylum Streptophyta; class Magnoliopsida; order Gentianales; family Rubiaceae; genus Rubia; species Rubia tinctorum. The sequence continues at coordinate 14,747 of JAULKM010007532.1, read as the reverse complement.
TATCTTATTGGGACGATGTTGTTGCTACTGCGGTCTACACCATTAACCGTCTTCCAACACTAATGCTTCGTGGCAGGACTCCTTATAGTCTTATTTTTTGCCGCCCTACGAATTACTCGAACTTTCATCCTTTTAGTTGTCGAGTATATCCTTTTACCTGGCCTTATGCAACACACACGTTATCACCGCAGATTTTTCCATGTGTTTTTCTTGTCTACAGTTCACAGTATAAGGGTTTTCGCTGTCTTGATCCCTCTAGCGGTCGTGTCTACATCACCCATCATGCTCGATTTGACGAACTCTATTATCCATTTGCCACTGCAAGTGCCCCTGCTACAACTTTCACTTCTTTGGACGTTTCTATGTTCCTGGGCCCCGACTCTTATGCCACTCCATTCGCTGAGGTATCACATTCCCAGCCACCTTGCAGTGTTTGCTCTGATATCGCTCCTGTGCGACCGCCTGCACTTTCTCCGGTTATTTCAACTCCCTCGACCATTTATCATGCTTCCCCAGTTAGTGCCTCCTCAAGTTCTACTTCCTTGGGTGCATCTCCCAATCCACCTCTGCCTCGTACTCATCATATGACTACTAGAACCATGGATGTCTCTTGCCGCTCTCGCTCCTTTTCGAATTATGTGGTTACTGGTTTTCATGCTGCTTTAGTTGCTTAGTCTGAAACTCGCGACTACCGTGCCGCTCTTTAAGATCCGAAATGGGCATCCGCTATGGATGAAGAAATGGCTGCTCTCCGTCAACAACATATTTGGGATTTGGTGCCTCGACCTCAGAGAGTGAATGTGGTTGGTTCCAAATGGGTATATCGTCTCAAGTACCGTCCTGATGGGAGTATTGATCGCTACAAAGCTTGTCTTATTGCTCATGGGTTATCTCAGATACCAGGATTTGATTTTGAACACACTTTCAGCCCTGTTGTCAAAGCCTCTACGGTCCGCACTATTCTTGCCATTGCTACAATGCGGCGATGGGATTTTCATCAGCTGGATGTAAAGAATGCCTTTCTCAATGGTATTCTTGATGATCCGGTCTACATGGTGTAGCCGGTTGGATATAAGGATCCCGCTCGTCCTGATTATTTGTGTTGCTTGCGCAAAGCCATCTATGGGGTCAAGCAGGCGCCTCGCGCATGGTTTCAGCGGTTCAACACTTATCTACTACAACTTAAGTTTCTCTGCAGCAGTGCTGATATTTCTTTATTCATGTTCTCTCAGGGTGTAACTTTAATGTATCTTCTGGGCTATGTTGATGACATTATACTCACAAGAAATGACTCATCATCCATTCATCGATTCATTACTCGCACGCATCAGGAGTTTGTTATAAAGGATCTGGGAACTCTGCACTATTTCCTTGGTCTTGAAGTTGAGTCTACTTAATCTGGCTTATTCTTGGGGCAAGCCAAGTATGCTCGCGATATTCTTCGTCGTGCCGGGATGAGAGATACTGATCCTGTCTCTACTCCTTTTGTCCCATAGTTTCAGCTTCATAGTACTTCCAGAGAAAAGTTTTCAAACCCTACTCTTTATCGCTCCTTGGTTGGCGCCCTCCAATATCTTACGATCTCTAGACCCGATCTTGCCTTTGCAGTTAACTCTGTCAGTCAGTTTCTCCAGGATCCACGTGATGACCACTTTACCGTTGTCACTCACATTCTTCGCTATGTTCGCGGTACTCTCCACTTTGGTCTCTCTTTTCGGTTTGCATGTTCCTCCGATGTTTCGGGATATTCCGATGCTGATGGGCCACGTTGCCTTGAGACTCGAAGATCTACATATGGATATGTTGTCTTCCTTGGTGGAAATTTGGTTTCATGGAGTGCCAAGAAACAGCTCGCAGTTTCTCGTTCTAGTTCCGAGTCTGAGTATCGTGCTCTGGCCAACACCACTGTTAAAGTTGTCTGGCTCTCTCATCTTCTTCGTGATCTCCATTTTCCACTGTCTAATCCTCCTTTATTGTTATGTGATAACAACAGTGCTATCTTTTTGACACAGAATCCCGTTGCTCATAAGCGGGCTAAGCATATTGACACCGACTATCATTTTGTCAGAGAGTTAGTCACTTATGGCAATCTTCGCATCAGTCATGTCTCTTCTTCGCTACGGGTTGCTGATATTTTCCCCAAAGGACTCTCTCGGCCTCTGTTTGAGTTCTTCAGGTCCAAGCTTTGTGTCTCGGAACATCCGGCACTTCGCTTGAAGGGGGGGTGTTAGGATAGCTAAGAATAAAAAAAGATATGATTTGATTACTCTTCCATATGTAGATAGGTTTTAGAGTCATAGTAAACTCTTCATGCTCTGTCTTTGTACTTTAATTAAACCTGTTTTTGATATGAATAAGATCATTCAGAATTCACTCAAACAAAAGGTAGGGTTATTTTGGTACTTTACTCCAGAAAGTTTTAGTGAATCCATTTTTAAAACAAGACTTTTATTTGAAAAGAAAATGAAGTTACAATTACTTTTCTTTAGCAAATATTTCTCTCATGCGTGGAAAATTATGTCATACCTCCCCCACATATAAACATACATGCCAAACTATTTAGTTGTGTATTAAGTAATGTGTTTGTGGATGGTAAAAAAAAGTGTATAGGTGTTTGGATTTAGGTGAACAATGGAGGAAATTGAAGGAATCTTACAAAAAATGAAAAGTGTATCATTTAAAAAAATCTCAATAAGGTAAATGTGCCACAAATAAAGAAACGGATAGCATAAGTTAGTTAATTTGTCAAAGTCAACTTGGATACTTTCTTTCAAGAATTCAGCCAAGAGAACTTAGAATTAGATTAGGAAGTGTGGTTTTAGTTAAGTTTATGCTTTTAGAAGACAGGAGGCCATGCTCCAGATCAAATCTCAGCCAAATTCTATCTGCAGAAACCTGTATACTTAGCCGCCCTATGTACTATAAATAAACATGACCTCTCAAATTTTATAACACATCTTTTATCAATCATATATTTCAGAATATTGAGTTTATACTCTTGTGCTGCGAGTACTTTAATCCATTAGGGTTACTTTTGAGAATAGCTAAACTAGAAATGTCGGATTTTAGTGAACAATTTCATGCAACTAGTGCTTGGCTTTTATAGGAATTCGTTCATTGTATTAGTGAAGTTTATAAATTTTTGTTCTTAAATAGACTTTGTCTGTGTTGTCTTCAACTGAAAAATAGCGCTTCGATCAACATTCATCAAGAGTGTTCTTCAAAATTCTACATCCACATTTTTCGCAGGGAGAATCATACCATATATAGTAAAATATACATTTAAAATAATTAAAACATGTATTAATTTAGGGAATATGGTATCATAGGAATATCATATAAGAAATACTCTCACATGACCATGTTTCATTCACTAGTGCAGGAACAACCATTAACGACATCAATGCATTGCATTTTTTGTGAACCCGTGTGGAACCGCCATCCTACATGTTTCAATATCGGAACATATTGTTGCACTGAAGGAAGATTGAAGGATGTCTACATGCAAACATTAAACGATGATTGCGAAAGAACCGTCATCCTACATGTAAAGAACAACGACAGTTAGATCTTAACCGCCGTTTAATGGTTTAATTTATGGCGGTTCTAAGTAAACGTCACGGCATGACTCTTAGTTCCGATATCGGAATAGTTAAAAGTTATGAGATTCGATATCGGATAGTTGAGAGTAATGAGATCTGATATCGGAACTCGTACAATTTGAATATCAATCAATTTCATAGCATTCATTCACGCATTTTATCTTGGAATTTGTTGTTTATATGACCCAATTTTTTAAAATTTTGAACCTAGAGAAACTTATGGTTCTCATTCAATTATTAATTGTATTTTGTAGGAAATTGAATTCGTAGACCATAATTGATAACCTACAACATGTGTCAACTACTACCTCCATCCCACGAGTTTTGGCCTATTTACTTTTTCAAAGTCAAATTTGGTAAAATTTTGACCATAAATATAAATTTATGTATATATAGCATGTGAGATATATATATATATATATATATATATATATCATGTGAGATATTTTTAGATGCATCTTAACACTTATTTTCTAAATATTAATTTTTTCCACAGGATCATTATATGTAGTTAGTGACATTGACGGTCAAACATGATCTTTGAAAACTGTGAAAAAGCAAATAGGTCATCACTCATGGAATAGAGAGGGTATATTAAAGTGCATATTGGATCTCTGAATTTGACACTGACATCCCTTCCGTCATTCCCTCTAAAAATTTACCCAAAATGTCTAGTCTACACCTGGTAAGTCCGACTTCATTAATTTGTATTTCGTTGATTATTGATATTTTATTTTAAAAACAATCATTCATGTTCATTATTTCGTGGTGTCGCAGTTGGCTACAATGTTAAGTTCAAACTCTAGGACTACCTTTATGAAAGTATTCAACCCGGTGATGGACGTGACAAAATTCAAGTTTTCATCACGATTCGGGGAGAATAACCACGAGATATGCATGGGTCTAAATATGGCTAATGGGGAAGATTATAAACAGCTTCTTTGTGAAAGCATGCTCCTGTTGTTTAGTGATAGGAAGGGTCTCTTCATAACATGTGTTTGGTTTAATTTTGTTAGTCGATATGATGTAAAGGGAAACGAGTACTAGTACTTTGAGTGCATATGAAGCTGAAATTATGAGGCATATACCACCACCGCCATCCACGTGAAGGCATGAACCACCACCGTGTAATTTTTTATGTTGTATGATGATATTCTAATTTGAAGGCATGCACCACCACCATGTTCTACAGAAAGGTGGGTTTCTTTCATAATTTATTAGGTTGTAAGAATTTTTAAAAGTGTTTCTAAATTATGCGAGTTGTGACCCCATTTTCCAATTACAATTCTGAGAGCAAAAATGTATTACATACTGAAATTATCCTTTTCGATTGTCCTTACGATATCGGAACATCACTATTATATTACTTGTTTAAATTATTTCGAATTTCATAGTTCATAGATTCGAACACAAAATTGTGATTGAATATCGATGCTACGGCATCAAATGCTTTGTTCATGTGCGACAGATGTCCCAATTTCGGAAGTGTATTAGAAAAATATAGTAACTTACCCTATGCTTAACAAATTGAAGGAGGTGGAAACATACCGACCGATAAGTTGAAGTTGTAGAAAACAAAATATTATGAGCGCAACAAATTACATCATTTAGAACATATTATCCACAAAACAAAATATTCTTCACAAAACATGATTTTGTACTTGGCAACATTATCAATAATTTATACATACAACTCTAATTTGATTTCTTAGATTGTGATCGTTGGCCATGTTTCTCAACATGACTAGTTGCTATGAATCCTTCTTGGTTTCATAGGTCATCTTCCTCGACTATATTATCTTCTTCACCTTTGCTTTCTTTTTTGTGTACATGTCCACCATGAATGAAATGTCGTTCTTTTAACCCACTCTTATGCGCATCACATTATAGTGTGAATATGTAAGGAAAACATCAATAAATTATTGGAAAAAAATCACCTTCTTCTGTGCGCAATCTCTTGGTATTTCGTATGGCAACCCTGTGCGACCGTATCCCATCTATGGGTTTCCACTTCTTGTTCTCAAGGAACTTCTGGTTGTACATATATGCTAAACCATCGGCTAAACCACTGGCTAATATATCGGGTTAACATCAAAACAATGTGTGAAACAAGATGAAAAAAACCACATTTTCGTACAACCTTCTAGTAATATTTTTTCCATGAGGAACACGATCTTGGGATGATGAGACTTCATCAACCTACTAAGGTAATTCTTCGTAAAAGGGCCCTGAAACCCTCTGCAATTCCATAAAATGGCTCTCATGATAGCTTGAGTGATTGATTTAGGACAACTACCACAAAGCCCACGGATAGACCAGCCACCAGATTGGCTATCGCTTGAAACTTTTCATCACATTGTAGGTTAAAAAGGCTAGATTTCACTTAGATCGGTTACTGAAGTTCTGGCATCAAGGATTTAGCTTTCTTGTTTAAAGATGTGGGAATCCATGACCCCCTTGCTCTGGTTTTCCACTCTTTGAAAAAATGTTAAACCTTGGCATCTGAGTTTGATCCCATTATTCTTTTAACCTCCTTTTTTTTATGCGAGAAGCATTAGTTTTTCCTTGGAAACAGATAATTCTTTGAAAATAAATTTACCTTTCTTTTTTCGATGCTGAGTTATCTACTCCTCTGAGATGATTTGCTTTCATTTCTTGTAATCCTTAGTTTTTTTTACAATAATCATTCATATGTGTTGGGAAAAACACCAAATATCGATTACAATCAGTGGAATTGACATCCAACTCTTCTAGCCTCGAACAATAACTGACATATTGCAAGGATATCTAAATCACATGTCAACGACTGATCCTCTGCACTATTACAGATTAGAGATCCAATAAAAATTGCAATATCACCATCGATATATTAGCTCGCTTCCCGTAAAAATCTCGAGCACTTGGCAGAGAGAAGCGTATCACGCATCAACCACTTCGCCAAACATGGATATTCAAGAATGGTAACACTACTTGATTCAAAGCACGGTCTATGTTGTTCGAGTTGTAAACACCTTGAAAAACATATATCTGAACCCATCCAAATTAATGGAAACCCTAATACAAAATCACAAGAGTAAAATGCATTCATGAACCAAGGTTTCTTGGTTAGTGCACATATACCCTCCTAGTTTTTTAAAAGTTCATACCCCTGGATTAGCTGTGATTTAAAAACTCATATCCCTCCTTCCTGAGTCTGGCATTGACCTTTTATTTTCCGGCATTAACCAATATTGAAATTATCAAAATAGCCTTCAGCTTCATCGAAGCTGAGGTCCATTTTATCCTATATTAAAATAAGGCCCACCCTTCATCAACATCAATACGCCGCAACTCTGCCAGCACCGCCGCTTCTCTGCCGTTGTGCCGTCATCGCATCGATATGAAAATCTTGCTCATTTTTACCTCAAGCATTATCATAATCATCGAACCTTCTCATTTCTCTTTACCATCTTCATTACCGTTTCTGAAAACCTCACCACCACCTTGCCACACCCTGCAACCGCTGCCCTTCCACACCCCGAAAACCCTAGCGCATTCACAATCACCGGACAGCCCTCCAACCTTGCCACCACTCACGTTTCATCACCACCTCCCACACTACCTTGTCAGCGTTGCGATTGCTGCCCTGCCACACCCCCACCGCAACCTCAAAACTCTAGCGCCTCCACAACCACCACGCAATGAGCACCGCATACCCGATAGGGATTGATATGGCAACTCCCACCCCCAACCCAATTCCCAACCCCGGCCTTGCTAGTAGATGGAGATGATGATGATGTAGAGGTGGAAGATGGTGATGGTGATGGCGATGGTGAATAAGGCGGAGAAGAAGATGATAGGGGAAATCGCCATAACTCTAGTGTTGGCGGGAGTGATATCCAACCCGACGGCACGACACTGAAGCAACAAAGCACCATTTAGGGATTTGCGTTGGAAGATCAATAAGACTTGTAAAGGGTTTTTGGGTTGGCTAAAATTTTCATTTGACATTTTATGAGTTTTTAATTTTTTAGTTAATAGGGACAATTTTGTCTTTTTCTATTAGACTAGCTTTAACCAAAATTTCAGGTGAGATCAGGGGTATATTTGCACTTTTAAAAAATTGGGGTTATATGTGCACAAACCATAGAACTGAGGGGCATAAATACCCTTTATTCAAAACATAAACAAAATTGCAAAAAAAGACCTATTCAACTAGATCAGAACATAACATATACACGATCAACTAATTCAAGTGATCATTATAAACTCACAATCTAATTTATCAAGTCGCAAAACAATACATATGTATGGAGATAAATCCATACTTATTGAATAACATAATCTCTCAAACAATTTCAATTGAAAGATTATTGTTTCCTATATATGATGGGAAGATGGGGAAAAGAAGATTGAAGAAAATACGTAAAGTTTTTTTAGAGAGAATGAAAAGTTCGCGATAAGGGTTTTTGTAATCCTTGGCTAGTTTGAAACACTTTGATCCACTCCACTTGTTTTTTGGGAAATTTTATCTATTTCTTTTGAAGACCCATGTCATTTAGAGTGGAGAATTGGTAGAGGGTACTGTGACTAGAGGATGGTCATGAATGACATTTGAGACCTCAGGTTCCAGCACTAGGTGGCTCAGGTCTTCTACTTTTTATCTCATAGATTTTCTGCTCCTTCATGGTCTATAAAGAGATCACTACTTTGGGTCTAAATGTTCAAAGGTACTGCTTCTACCATGATGGCCACGTGGTCAGGATTTCCCGACATCTGTGGCGGAGGTGCCACATTAGTATTTGATCCTGATACAGTAGGGAGCAAGATTTCCATGCGAGTACAATCAAATGAGTCCAATATAGGACATGAATGATCCACTTGTCTTTCAGATAATAAAAGAGATTGATGAAAATAGGAGACATAAAGTGCCATGTCATCATGAGAAATAGTAGGGTTCAAGGCTTCATACAGGGTTGGTTGGGGTGGTGACTCAACTACATATATATATGAGTCCAGGGCTCTACATTGTTCAATGGAAACAGGGACGAAGGTGGTTTTACGCCCTAATTTGTTTTTAAAAACACTCTATTGCAAAAGGTTCATCATTGGTTAGTGGCATTTTGTTCAGACCCTTGTACAAATGATTCTCCTATATGAAAATTTGAACTTCTCCCAGTTTGAGTCAGTTGGGTGCCTTTTGGAGGTGTGCGGGTGATATATGAAGAAATGGAGTCTTTTCCACCCTCATTTCCTAAGGATGATCTGTATGTGAGGAAAGGGAGGACATTATCCACTATGACGACAAATTAAATGTGCATGGAAGAAATTCCACTAGTCATCTAGTAATGACATAAGTGACTTACTGAGTTGAAGTTGTGTAGGTGATATAGATATCATCGTAGGTTTCTGTCCTCAGGTTGCCCGTGAAAATATCCATAAATCATCATAGACAATATCTACTCTCTGGATTGTAAAGTGCTTGAGGATGGTAGTGTTGACACAGCCTTCAACCTCGTTATAAGCCACAATCTTGCATTGAGAAGCTGGGTGACCAATCACTCCACACCTTTTGCAAACTTCATTACTCTTTCATAGCGGCGTGAGATCCAGTATTGATGCTCATTCATCCATTGTTGTAGAAAGAATCCGGGTATTGGGTGTTGGGCAAGATCGATCCATACTCTCTAGCTTTGAGGTACTGGGCATTCATATCGGGATGATAGAGTGTGTTGGCTCTATCCACATCACCATTCATAGAGGCTAGGTCCTCTCCAGCAATTTGGTTGAGCATATTTATAGGCTATAATTCATGTAGCATATCTAGTGATAGCTAGCATACTTTAGAGTGATTATCTACACATATTGGTGTAATTCTGTAATCTGGAGATTAAATGAATATTTTAAGGATTTTATAAGAGTTACAAGTTCTTGAAACATGCAGATCCACTGTTGGACATGTAATGAAGAATTAAAGATGAAATATAAAAGAACGGGGAAAATATATGGAAAATACTAGAGAGTAGCGTGTGTTCGGGGCATCGGCCGCACATGGCCGCGCTTATATGTGGTTGGGAAGCTTGGTAGTGCATGCAGGCGCGTAGAAATCCTGGGCTGCACAACCCTGGTAGAAGTTGATCCGGGGATTTTTTCAATTCTCTTTTGGATTCAACCCATTTACTTTTTGGGACTGAATTATATTATTTTGTAATATCTGAGTCTAATTAGAAATTTTCCTTTCTTAATTAGATTAAAATTCTTATTCTTTGAAGAAGAATAATTATATTCTCTCTATAGTTAGAATTATATTTCTAATCTTCTTTTTGGAATAATGAAATATAATTAGTTTTTTATTCTCATTAGGGTAATATTTTAGTTCATTTAATGGAGAATTCTTATTAGAAGAAAACTCTACTTCCTATTCTATCTTAGGTAGAATTCTTGTCTTGGTAAGAATATATTTGTTTTAGTATTTTCATAATAATTAGAATTATATTAGAAGAATAATTTTGTTCCTTCTTTAGGTAGATAGCTAGTAGTATAAATACCCAAGGGATTTTCAAGAAAGGAGAGAACTCCATACGAGACATAGATACACTCACTTCAAAAATCACGTCTCTATACTATGTATTATTTTTGAGTTTATCAATCTATGGAGAACTAAACTTTTAGTTCCATTTGACGATTGAATCCATCATTGTTTACAATGTGAGGTTCAAGAAGAAGTAACCATGTTCTATTCATTCCTATCTATATTGTACTTAATTATCTTGTAGTTGTATTTCATTGAATTGTGTGATTTATTTAGATTGGTCACCTAGTTCTATTGCATATTTCATGTTGCTAGTGAGTGAGCAAGTCATGAGTCCAGTGAAGAATGATGACCTTCTAGTGGATAATGATTGGAAGTTTTGATAGCATGGACAATGATAACTAGTTTGCTGGATCATGTACATCATTAGTTCTTGGACGTAAAACTATTGTTGATGATAATCGTGACTAGAATTGCTTGATCTAATCAATAACAAGTGTATCATGGGTTGAATCCTAAAACAAGTGAAAATGTATGCTCCTAAAACATGACAAGATCAACCGTAATCCTCATCCGGCCACTTCTATTTAACATAGTAACTGAATTGCTGATTAGAAATGTCAAACTCCAATTCTTGTGTGGAAATCTTAAAATTTTAAAACCCCACACGGTGCTAACCAACTTATTCAACTCTCATTTACAGATGATACAGTCATTTTTTTTAAAAGGCACCAAGAAGACATTAATAAACATCATGCAATTCCAAGGTATTTACCAAAGAGCTACAGGGCAGAAGATTAACTTCGCCAAAACTTCTTTTTATGCGGGGAAGATGAGCTCAACTAAAATTAATCATATCCACAACCTTGTTGGCATAAGAAAGGGGACTACACCTTTTAGTTACTTAGGAATAACTATTTACAAAGGGATAAAGCTGAAATCTCACTTTATTGGCGACAGGATATGCAATTGGAAGAAAATATGGTCTTCTTCAGGTGCGAGACTTATCTTAATTAAACATGTTCTATCAGCTATTCCTCAACATACGTGGGCTGTCACAGCCCCCACCAAGCATATTATCAAAAGGATTGAATCTATCCTCAATAAATTTATGTGGGGAGGCTCAGGTCTGGAAAAAAAATACATTGAGTATCCTGGGACAAAATTTGCTACCCGATTAAAGAAAATGGTCTAGGCATAAGGAAAATAACCACAGTGATAGACTCTTTCTCTTTGAAAATCTAGTGGAAAGTGCAAATGGGAACCTCGTGGGCCAAATTCATGTGAACTATTCCAAAAATTAGAAGAACATCCGAAACTTGGAGTAGATACTTTAAGGTAATGGAAAAAGCCGAATCTCAATCCTTAATAATCCTATGAACAAGTGACTGTTCATTCTGGTTGGCCAACTGAACAGATTTAGGGCCTTTAATCGATTATTGGCACCAACCATGACCCTCCATTTTACTCCCTATAGGTTAAACAATTCAAGGAAAGTAGCCAGCTGTTCATCCCAATCTTTCATGATTTCTTTCCTAATCATATCATGGCGAGTCTCTGCAGAAGCATCACTCTCACTCACCATAGTTACCAAATGATTCGGAAACCGGACTCCTCAGGTAGGTTTACTGTCAAGTCATATTACAATTTCCTTAGACAAAGAAAGAACGAGATTGAAGGTATGGAACTCTACAATTCCAAGAAAAAATTATTTCTTTATCTGGGGAATGTTAAATAATTGTCTACCCTTCGATAACATTCTTAACAGACAAGGTATATCTCTTGCCTCAAAATGTATTCATTGTTCTAATATGGTTAATCTCTCCCATCACTTTAGTAGTTGTAACTTTGCCTCTCAAATTTGGGATAATTTTCATATTTGTTTACAGCAGCCCTCCATGTCTTTTGCCACTATAACTCATAGGCTGCATTTTTACTGGAATCACGATGGAGACTCAACACTGAGAAAATCTGTAATGATTAACTTGCCTATGAAAATCTTTTGGGACTTTGGAAAGTAAGAAATGTGTGTCTCTTTGATGATGCTTCTACTGATCTAAGTTCCTTATGGAAAACTATAGCAGACCAATCCATCTTATTATACACTAACAATAAATTTGCATGCAAAAGCAATGATGTTGAATTGGTTAACTCAGGTCTTATTCTAGCCCTTTCAAAAAGGAGAACAAAAAATCTGTTTAATTAAATGGAAACCCTCGGATCAGGGCATTAAGATCAATTGTGATGCAACCAATATACAAATCTCTTCAGGAATCGGATGTGTTATGAGGAACTCTCAAAGATGTGTAATATTTGCAATTTCTAGGGTAGTTTTCTCTTCCATTGTTTTAAAATCTAAATTGCTTTTCCATATTTGCAGGTCTACAATGGGCAATTGAGACAAAACAATCTTGTACTATAGAAATCGATTGTTTAATTGCATTCAACATCATCAAAGGAACTTCCAAGCAGCCTTGGAAACTAATAAACTTTTTTAGGAAGATAAATGAGCTAGTTGATCTGTCAGCAACTTCTTTCACTCACATATTCAGAGAAGGGAACTAAGTGACAGATTTCTTAGCTAAAATAGCACAAAAGAAACAGGCTAACTCTCTTTATGAAGAACTTCAAAGCCTTTCGGAGTTGCAGTTTCTAACAAGGAGAGATAACATTTTTCCACATTTCAGAATAAGCCATCCATGACTCATCTTTAACTTCTTGCATTACTGTTGCCTAGGACATGTTTTTTTGTTGCTTTTGATGCTTTGGCCTATTGTTTGATGATAACTGAGTATTGAGTCCTATTATCCACATATCAGATGACTTTGTATTAGCTCAAATTGTGCTGCTTTGCTACAACTTAGGCTTATACATCTAGCATCTCAAACTGTGCTACTATGCTTATGTTGAGGCTTATATCCTTATCTAGCCTCTCAATTTTTGCTTTACTTTAGCTAATGTTTGAATTGGATTTTCATCATCTATCTCCTTTTTATTGAGGATAGCTAAGGCTAGAGACATATTTTCACATTTTAGATGCCCTTAAAATTGTCTAATTGATGTTGATGTGTCACTGATGTTTGCTGTGTTGATGCCTTGCACTCTCCTTACTTATGTTGATGTGTTGTTGATTAATACTATGCTAATGCATTGGATTATATCATTAGCATGGTGATTATGCTTGATGGACACAATAAGGATGTCTTCTAGCCCCCATTTTCATATCTAGTAGAGGGGAATAATTTGTCCACCTCCTTTGGATTATCAACATGTCTATCACCTTCTGATGGGCCTGCATTGTGTCACTTATATTCTTCCACGCCTGATTCATTATGATACACTCAGCTACCTCTTCGTCATACAAAAACTTGGCTAGATTTTTTCCAGCTTGAATACATTGATCATTGAAGGTAGCCCTAATGATTATTTGTATTAATTTTTATGTAAATGGAAGTAGGAGCTTAATGAAAGTCTGGCCACATATAACTCGACACAGGGGGTTGATGGTTTATAATAGTTAACATGAATTTATTGGAGTTGAAATGAGCTGTACTAGACAGGACCATAAGTTGTTTTTCTTACTCCCTCTGGTTCACTAACATTGGCACGCTTTGACCACCACTTTTTTTTAGGTATGTTTGATCATGATAAAGTTTCATATAATAATGGTAAATAAAAATTTGATATTCAGTTACTATATATTACGGAGAATCTAAATATATCTCATACGGTAGTTTTATTGTTTATATAATGTATAAAATATATGATCAAACATGCCTTGAGAAAAAAAAGCAAAAAAATGGTGTCACTCTTAGAGAACCGGATGGAGTACATGTTACTTTTATTTTTCTCACCAACATTTATGCATATGATAGATTCTTATCGGGTTTTTCCACGTACATTTATACATGCTGGTGTGATTGAAGCATTGAAATGAGCTGACCAAATTTAAAACCAAATAAGATAATAGTCAAAATAATAACTTTTGATTAATACATGTGAAATAAAAAGTATGACCTTTAACTGAAGTATGACCTTTAACTAAAGCGGAGGTGTGGTAGTATTTTGTTTTGATTTTACTTTATTCTTAGTTTCTAAAATATTCCATTTAATAGAAAGTCTATTGTTAAACTGGGTAACGATTAGATCGATTGTGAAAAACTTTTATTTCAATAATTATTCGGGTCAAATTATAATTATTCATGTATTGTGATATATTTTCTTTAAAAACCAAAGATATAGAAATCTCGTGCAAAAGATAGAAATAAGCATCAAATCATCTCATTAGTCACATCAATTATGAATAACTTCATCTACCGCTTAGTCCGTCTAAAACAAAAATTAATATTTTTATATTTTTATCTATTTAAGTAAATTATTTATTTTCGTTAACCTTTTCAATTATTACTATTTTCTTAATTATCGTGTTCATTAATGCTAACAATAAATGATTACATATAGAAAATGTAGCTTAATAATATCTTTTACTGGTTAGATATTCATAGAAAGAATTATAGATGAATTTTATTTTATTACATCAAACGTACGTCATTGAGTGGAAACCCGGAAATAACAACGAAGGCAGGGCCGATGCAATTAACAAACAAGTTCATAGCTTTCTCTGTTACGCAACA
>JAULKM010007511.1:0-14995 GCA_032355605.1 Rubia tinctorum | reverse complement strand
AACTTTAATATTGCAACAAAGACCTTTTACCTTTTATTATTATAATTAAACTCCGTCTTTCCATAAGCCTATGGAAATACCGTCTTTCCCAATACTTTGCCAAAAAAGAAAGATATAAATATTGTTATAATTATAATTTGGAAAAGTTTTAACCGACAAATATCCACACATCAGCATAATAGGTTGATCATAGATATCTCGAGTTCATTCAAACTTATTGTTGTTTATATTCTGATCTTATACAATTATTAGTTCAACCAGCTCTGACAATACTTTCTATCAAAATAATACTAAAACCATCAAAACTCAATTAATAGTACTAGTAAACATAGGAATTCAGCAGGATACATGCAACACATAATAATCTGTCAGTGTTAACCAGAACCTAGCAATCTGAATAATATCAATTAACTTAGATTGTTAGACTAGATAAATCAACAAGATACGATGAAATTAAGATTAAGAGAACTGATACAATCAATAAGAAATCGAACAAGAGTTTAGAATCTCATTACCAAATCAGCTGACGGCTTCAATCGTCAAAAAATGTTTAGCTCTTCATAGTTTTCAGAGCAAAAACTAGATGTAAAAGAATAATGAAAGAAAAAAATTATGAAAATCTAAGCTAAAACTAAGTCTAAATACTCAAAAACTATAATTTAGGAAAATATCTTTCGAAATAATTAAAATAAGGCTAATTAGTGTTAAACTTGAAAACTAATAAATTTGTCAATAGTGTCGTTACATTTGTAAAATCTTCAGCTCACGAGCTACGCTGCAGTCACACCTCAAAAATATGCTAATAATAAATAGATATGCTATACAAATTACAACATATCAAATTCACTCATACTTGGACCTTTCTCGTCTCCATTAAGCTAATAGAAAATTACTCATACAGTATAATGCAAAAAAAGTCTTGGAATAACAAAGTAATTTCAACATCTCAACAATAAGCTCAAACACATACATAGAGTAAATATGATCAATCAAATTCTAACCCAATCTAACTGTTATGACTCCATAGCGGCCAAGTAAAAACGAGTCCTATAAAACTCTCTTTTTCTTTTCACTCATCCTGTTTAGGCCCCCTTTCAGATTTCACCTGACCGCTTATATTTTTTAGATGCTCTCACAAAAACTCACACCACAAGTCAACCTATTTTGCCTCAATCTAATTCTGGTCAAACTACATGTTTTATGCTCAAGCCAGCCTCTCAGAATTTTGACTTAACCAAGGTTTTTTTTGACTTTTTCTTTTTCAAAATGAAATACAAAACTGAAACACCATGATAATGGAATATATACAATACACATGTTAGTAAGTTTCATCATTCTCACACACTTGAAAATCACATTCCCCTCAATGTAATAGAAGACATAAGAACAATGAAGAAAGAATAAAATACTTAGTTTAGTGGTGGAAAATGGTCGTACCCTCACTTGTACTCATCTTGCCTTCACATCATCTCAATAAGTTGGCCAGAAATGCCGGTCAGGCGATCGTGAAAATGATCCTGCTCTATCATGTAGTGCATATCCCGACCTATATTACTATGTTGATCGCTCGATGAGATGCGGTGCGGTGGTTCGTGGTGAATTGAGAGTGATGGTTGGTATATATGTATATATAGGTGGTGGTGATTGGTTATTTATTGGGGATAGAATTCGAGAATTTCGTTGGGAGGCTTTTGTAGAAGATATTGAGGCACTGGGAACTGAAATGGATGGAACAAGGAACAAGGAACAAGGAACAAGGAACAAGGAACAAGAGGATGCTGAATTTTGTTTTTTTGAGAATCGAGAAAACTTACAGTCAGAAATCCACAGTCACAGAATTGTGGTAAGATCCACTTTAAATGCCTTTTGTGACTCCTCTTCATTCAAATCGGATGTTTATTAGAATCATGAGCTCTTATCATAAAACCAATTGGTACTATGTAGGGGTAACCTATAATCTTATATATTGAGTAATAATACTGTCAACCACCGATGTGAGACTCTAACACGCCCCCTCACGTGTAGCGGCATGAATCATCGCGCAAACGTGGACAGAAAGAGGTAATGTGCCAACCTTGGGCTCTGATACCAGATTAGAATCATGGGCTCCTATCATAAAACCAATTGGTACTATGTAGAGGTGACCCATGATCTTATATATTGAGTAATAATACTGTCAACCACCGATGTGGTACTCTAACAATGTTTCATGAGGAAAGAAACAAACTGGTTCATATGGATGTGATCATCTAGATCAAAGTGTCCCTAGGAAAAGTTTCAGGCGAGACTAAAAAGAGTAGTATTTTGTCTCCTTTAAAGTCCTTTCTCAAAATGTTCTTTTCATGCCAAACCTTCGTGTTCTCCTGGCAAATGAGTGTGCTATCATACGCATCTAGGCGTATTTACTCCTCTCAAAACTAAAACTTTAAAAATTCTCCTACTTCATCAATTCCTTCTTATGGCCCAATGCGTCTTATGCTTAAACACCACTAGAAGATGGAAATCTTTGGCATTAGCATCCATTCCGATAACAACTTCTTGCAGATTAGTCAATGCTGCAGAATCTACTAGTGGATCTACTATGTCATTCTCTAAAAGAGAGTGCAACTCATCTAAACATGTAGTATCAGAGAAATATTGCATAATAGGATCAATAGCATTAATCGAGCACAGAGAATAGTCATTGATGAGGTGTGACATAACATCATAGATATTATACCCTACCTTGTCCCCATCAAATTCAACAGTAAGGATTCCACTACTACCATCAATTTGTTTTAGAAGTTTGACTTGAGAATTTGAGAAACATATTTGAACTTGATAAGAATGACACATTATATTATTTGTATGTTTGGATGAAGAGATCAAGTGACAAAGGAATTCAAATGAACACTTGTTGGGATATTGTTTGAATAGTATCCTTTGATCACTGTGCATTTTCTAATATAGATGGAGTATTAATTACGAAGATAATTAATTCAATTATTTCGAGCGATCAAAATGTTTAGCTGAAAACCACTTTTTATCTGCTAAAATAAGTTGTTTTGGCCTTGCATTTTATTATGACTGAACCAATGTGGGTAACACGCAAAGCATGAAACTAGATTAAGGGAATAATTATTGGGAAAGTAGTCCATTAGTAATAAAATGATAAATGAGTTAAGAGATCATTAAGTCTAACTGGGTCAAGACCATATTGACTTGAATTAGAATTTGATGGAGTTCATTTTACTCTTTATAAATATATATTTTATAGGAATAAATAACACCTTAATTATTAGAACCCTAGAAGGCCGGATTGATAGAAACCTAAATTCTACCATTTTCATAAAACCAAACTCACCGTGAAAGAGAATAAGGAAGGCACGAGGTGTTATGTGTGATGTGTCTGAAATCCAATTGGGCCGTGCCTCCGACTCCACCGCCATGACCCGCAAGACAAAGCCCTTGGAATTGTCCGGGGGAAGGCCTTCCGGTGGTAAAGTCAGCAACCAGTGTCAATAGTAAAAGAATGAGGGAATTGTAAAGTTCAACGAATTAATCAAAATGAATGATACACCTTCATATTTATACTAATTAAGCCCTAACAATTATTGCATGTAACCGCAATTCTTATTAAATATGTATTAAATGACAATTTTGACCATTTCATGATTAAACCTTATTGAGCTAAGCCAAACCAAAGATATCATATATTGAGTTGGGTTGTGGCCCAACTTTAACTTCATAAGAGTATCAGCAAAAGCCCCCAGAAAATTTAAGTGTGAATATACTGCCTTCGAACTTGTCAATATGACATGAACACTTAAGTTTTATAAGATATTTACTCTTTAATTTTGAATTTGGAGGGGTGCACGCAACACTTGAGAATAAACAAGAAAATGAGGGACACATGAAGGACACCTTGGTAAAATTCTCTCCATCTTTTTGAGTAATTTCAGATTTCACTTTCCCAACGATAATCATTCTTCTTTAATCCTTTTTTTAAAAGATCACAATACTAGGGGTTCTCACCTTCTCAATGCCAAGTCCAGATTCTCATGTTTTACCTAACAAGTCTTCTCTTAACCTTGCACGTACATAACCAGTTGCAGCATTTGGCATGCGATTTAATAACTGAAAATCCGAATCTTCTTTTCAATCTCGATAGATGTTTGTCGAAGCAGTTTATAAAGTGCCTTTTATTTCTCCGCTTATGATGTAAATAAAAACAAAGACAGGGTTCAGCATGCGGTCGTAAGTAGCTTTGTGCTTCGTCATTTTCAATGTGAGTAAAAACAAACGTTATTCATCCTTCGACGTAATGAGTAACTGTTGAACTTCACATGTTCGACGTAGGTGTTGTCTTTCAGCGTGCACTTTATAAACATAAAAAATGCAAACTCGTATATTTGGCCAATCACCGCATACAACGTTCAATCCTCTATTAAATCATCAAGTCATCAGGCACAACGTACGAAGCTGGGTACAGGTGGATGCAACGCGTAGCGCATGAATCAATCAATTAGGACGGGCATCTTCCAACCTATAGTATCATTTATGGTGGGCATGTTATTCTTTGGTCAAGGATTCTTTGAATTCAATAGTTATTCGGCTGAAACTGATCAACTGATAACCCTTTAAGGACAATAATAACAACATCAATATCTTAATAACAAAGTCAGGCCCAAGCCTTTAGGGTGTAGCGTACGAATCCTGAGATAGTGATGACACGTCAAAGACATGTATTTTCCGAAGCATTTAACATTTTTTTGTTATATTTTTGTTGGAAGATTGCTAGATTTAGTTAGGTTTACATCATAAAGGGTTTAGATAACCATTTTCGGTTTTCGTATCTAAATCTTTCATTTTGTAACCTATTTTTAGTCTAATGGATTTTTGTCCACGAGCATCTAGATTCCTTTTTGTGAGATTTATTTGTAGATTGCTCATAAGCACTTTGGAGTATTTTAGTGAAGTCCATTCGCAAGGATGGTAGAATATTGAGGGCCACGAGTCAAAACGTGGTAGAAGATAAAAGGGTCGAAGAAGGAAGACAAAGAAGCGAATGCATTGTGATCTTGAAGTTTGAACCGAGTTCTGGGAATTATCCGAGAAGAACCATCCTCCAAGAGTGGTACCATTGGATTCGTCTTCTCTAGTACTATAAAAATTAACTGCAAGAACTCCCAAAACAGATCATCGGTTCACCCGTGGCGAAGGAAATAAGAAGAGGGCAGCAGCTCCTCTGCGGGCCGCAAGGCATCTCTGCGGCCCGCAAAATCAGGCATCTTTGGCTTTTTCCCTATATTATCTTGGACTAAAAATAGCCCCCATTCTTCCCCATTTGTGTAAGCCCGACTTGGGCACTTAAAACCCTAATTTTTCTTCATCTTTTCTTAGTTTTGTACTTCTTCCATGGATTCTTGTAGATTTGTTATGAATTTTCATTATCAAGGCTAGATTTTATCTTGGGAGCAATTGATAAGCATTTCTAGCATGATATCGTGAGACTTGGTTTATCCTATTTTGTGTTTTGATGATCAACTATGTTTTATGCTTTGTTGTGTGATTAATGCATGATTTAAACTAGGATGATCAACTAGTTGAAGATTATGAATTGATTCCTTGCTAGGTTTTTGGTCAAACCCGGGAGACTTTATCTTTTATCGATGTGATTATCATTGGTTAATGTTAGGTTATAATTGGGTCTGACAACTAATAATGATCATTGATTGATGAAATTACTTAGATTTAGGATGAATTTGAATGAGTTTGACTAATTATCAATGTGGCTCATTAATAACGATTAGCATGAAGACTGATCCTCGTAGTCGTTATTAGTAGATATGTTTGTGCTATCTCAATATTTCTTGCTTGTAGGATATTGTGTTAGCTGTATTAGTTCTCCATGTGTATTGCTATTCTTGGGGAAGTCTATGACGCCGATCGTCCAGGGTGACCCGATCAAAGGATGACTAGAAATGTAAACCAATTGCGCCAAGACTCATTATCATCTTTATTCCATAAATTTGTGTTATTGTGATGTATTTGCATTGTCATCTATAATTGTTTGTTAATTTATTAGTTTAAATTAAGCATAGTGTTTTCCAAAACCAAAACCCCCCACTTTGTTACCACACACGTAGAGCGACTGCTTCGTGTGCCTTTTAAGAACGTTTTAACACTCGATAAAACCCCATTTTCCTGGTGGACGACCCCGACTGGTTACTATCTACTTTCTAGTAGCTAGCCGCAATTAGAACCTATAAATACTATCTTTGAGAGGCACGACGACGACCTCTAAGATAGCATAACATCAACAATCCGGTATCATAGAGGAGTGCAGCGCATAGCATACAACTCAAACCTATCAGTCGTACCGTATAACATACAAAACTGAGATCATCACAAGGAATTCATGGCATACAACTCAAATCATCAATCACTGCGCATAGCATACGAAATTGAGATCAATACAAGGAGCATAAGTTATCAGCATACAACTCGAATCATCGCTTAAGAGCGGGAGCGTCTCTTATGAGTGAGTAAGTTCATCGCTTAAGAGCGGGAGCATCGCTTATCATTGAGTAAGTTCATTTCTTAAGAGCGGGAGAGTCACTTATCAGCGAGTAAGTTCATCGCTTAAGAGCGGAAGCGTCGCTTATCAGCGAGTAAGTTCATCGTTTAATAGCGGGAGAGTCGCTTATCAGCGAGTAAATTCATCATTTAATAGCGGGAGTATCACTTATCAGCGAGTAAGTTCATCGCTTAATAACGAGAGCAAAACTATCGAACTTGACCTTATCGGTGCAAGCAAAATAATCATCGAACTTGGTCTTTTCGATGCAATTGAATAATACTCGGACATGATAGCATTGTTCGGCTGATAATCCTCTGAAAACAATAAGAGCCACATCAACATCAACAACGTTAATATCTTGATCACAAAGTCACACCCAGGCCTTTAGGCCATACTCAATGTCATATAAACAAATAATGGTATTTAAACACAAAATCAGGCCCACCATATCTGTAGTCACGACAAGTAATACAGGGCAATAGAAGTAATATCATGCAAGCACATATTCTGATCAACGGAAGGATATACATAAGAGATAAATAAAACTTGTCCAAGCATCCATGGAATAAAGATAGAGTGACCACACACAAGGTGAATCCTTTTCATACGAGACAACTTATAGAAGATCTAGCAACAAATACTCATATATATATATATATATATATATATATATATATATATATAAAGAGCAAGTTAAATCACCTATCAAACATTTAAGCTCAAACTTTTTTTTCCTCATATGGTGATATTTTCTTGCTGTTATTTTTGTTACTAATTCATATTTTAGTTTTACATGCTTTTCTCACATGCCCTTGCTTGCAATATTCAATAAGAAGTATAAGTACTTGCATCATGCTTATATGTTAGGATATTCACTTTATCAAGCACAAACTTCGCATGTTTAAAAGTACAATGAAAAAGAGATATAGTAATTGATGCACAATTACTGCCCCTAAAATTATTTTAATATTTTAAAAAAGGGTCTAAAATAATTTTAATCCAACCTCAAAAATTATTTTTATAATTTGTGCTTCACAACTCCACACAAAGAGATATAGAGAGAGAAGGGAAGAGGTGAAGAGGGAGTAGAGAGGAACGTGATTAAGTATTACCATCCGGATCTCTAATTATAATACCTCGGAATGGAGTGGTTCCTGATCAATTAGGGGACCTGGTTGTCTGTTTTTTGTCTCAACCAGGCAGCCCCTCTAAAAAACATGGGTGGTCAATGTGCGGACGTGACTTCATTTCTGCAGCAAGAAATTGCCCATTGTGCTTAAGAGTAGCTCAATTTCCCCATATGTGTACACCAAACAATTTAATTGGTTAACTGTCCACAGAAACCCCAAGCTCACAAATGAAAACCAGACATATGAAAACAAGAAATGATCAGCTCATGAGAGTTTGGCATTTGCAACTCTTCAAGAGTTTGGATGCCTAACATGCCAGCAAAAGGTTGCAAATTTTAGCCTACCTGGCATTTGCCTAGTGATTCTGGACTAGTAGTGGTCTGCACCGTAAATTGAACGCCGGCCCGAGCTAATCCCCTTGGTTAAGTAGTTTTTTAGGGTTTGAAGTATTTTGGTTTGTTCAGCTTAAAGTTCTCACTGAGAACTCATATAGGAATTAGGAAGATTAGTTAAAGAATAGAAAGAAGCATAAGTAGGTGAAGGATTTGATAAGAGAGAGAGATTGAGTTTTATAGAAATTATGTACTCCCTTCGTCCCAGATTAAATTGCACAACAATCATTATTACGCAATTCAGTAAACATGTTTGACCGTTAATATGTTCACCGACGTATAATAACGGTAAATAAAAATTTAATATTTGAAAACTACTTGTTACGATGAATTCAACAATATCATATGTGATAATATTATTGTTTATATATCTATTTAAATATGTTGTCAAAGTTGGACACTGAATAGTGGCATAAAGTTAAGTGAGCAGTTTAACCTGAGACGGAGGGAGTATAAAAAAATTGCTAAACGTGGAATGAAGGGTACTCCCTCAGTCTCTAAATTTTGGTATACTTTCCTTTTTTATGTTTGGTCTTTTAATAGTGACACTTTCCTTTTTTGGTAAAATTAAGACTGTTTCCATCTACTCAATTTACTTTATACTCTCCCAATAAAATGTAGCGGTCTCCAACAATCATCCAGATTTAATTCAGGGTATTATACAAATATATCCATGTGTAATGGAGAGAGTGCAGATATAACCCTGAGTAATTTTTTAGTACAAATATAACCCTAACCATTTCCGGGGTTGACTCACCTTTTCCGGTAGTTGACCGACATGTAAAGACCATAGTACCCTCAGGATTCCAGTTGGGTTTTACCCAACCTGGAGACTTCGTGTTCTTCTCGATCGACCTGCTGCGGGTCATACCCGTATTCGCCTTTGCCGGCGACATCGACCTCCTGCTGGAGCTCTCTGCAGGGTCCCTTTTGCCGCTGCCCCGACCCGGATACTGATTGACTCTCCTCCCCAGCGAACCCCCTATGGTGGCCCTGGCCCCAAACGGTAGTGGCTACAGTAAAACCCCGAAATGGGAGGCAGCAGAAGAAGGCCTTCGTTGGTTTTAGTTCGATGGAGGACTCCCCGGAAGAGGACGCCAGCGCGCACAGTGGGAGTGTGTCGACGGTGGGGATGGACAAGAGCGAGTTTGACAGGCGGAGGTCTTTCCGTCATGGGTAAATTGGACTTTTCATCAAAATTCGGCGTCCAATTGCCTGGAAAGGTTATTTTTGCATTTTATCTAACTATGTAGGGTTATATTTGTACTTTCGAATATAAATGGGTTATATGTGCACTTTCGTCAATTATGTAGGGTTATATCTGCACTTATTTCTTTAATTATAATAGATCCTCACTTTTTTTTTGAATAAATCGTCACTAGGACGAGAGTTTATAGGGTTCTCATCCCTTTTCTATTAAGCCTAATTTGAACATTGTGCGATAGCAACATGTGATACTAGCTAGATAAACTCATTTACACTGAGGCGCTAATAAAATACTACAATCAAAGACCTCGATAAAAGAGAGAGAGAGATGCAAAAAAAACTAATCGATACTACAATAATAAGCAGAGACATGTGTGACAACGAGAAGGGCACACTAAAGCTAAGTGGTTGTCGCTGTTATATTGCCACTATATTCTCTAGCCAACTTATAACCACCTTGACCATCTTCAACCACAATTCCTGACAATCATCATCTCTAACGGTTCTTTTCTTCCTTAACCTTTTTGGCGCACCAAAACCATGATCTTGATGGGGATTTTAACCTCGAACATTCACCTCGTCAAGATGTAAAACCCCATCTTTGCCCCAAGAAAACAACAATTAAGACACAATCAACAACAAAGAAAAAAACAACACACAAGTTAAATGTGAAAACCCAAATTGGGAAAAAACCATGTGAATCAAACTATTCCAATCTACTAGAAATTAGAAGTATATTATTCCCTCCGTCCCTTCTCTATTTGAACAATTTCCTCTTTGTGACGTCCCACCTGAATTTGAACTTACCACTTTTTTCCATTTTTGGCGATGTTTACTCCTTGTTTTAATTCACTTGGGCCATTTCTTATTTTTAATCTCGGCCCTACTAAACCGAACATCAGCCCAATTAACTTCTAATCAAACTCTGAAATCTAATTTACTCTCACCTAACCCTTCCCTCCACATTCAATCTTCCCAACCACCTCTCTCACCCTTATTCGATTTGTTCTTATCCCCCAACGTCCTTATTCCCTGAATTCTTGAGATTCTTCATTCTGAAAAGTTGTTCCCCTATTTTTTTGACCAGTGATCTTCCCACTAGATGATCCCTATTAGGGTTTTCATTTCTTCATCTCACTCTGAACTCTCACCTCATTTTCTCCTTCGCTCTCTTTCTCTAACAATTTGCCTCATCTCCCAAGGTTTTCAAAAATCAAATGGCTTATTGGGTTAGTTGTGGGTTTAATTATTTCGGTGGTTGTTCGAAGTGTGTGGTTTCTGACTCTGGTTCTTCCTCTATCAAATTGGTGTTTCTCTAGTTGGTGAGGTGTACACAATTGGTATTGCTGACGGTAGAGAGGGCTAAGGACGGGTGGCGGTGCCTGGTCTTGTTGTTGCTCTGGAAAAGTTCATTAAGCCGATCGATGGTAGTGATGCTGTAGTCTCTCCTTCCCCCCACCAGATCGGTGCCTTCTCCAGCGGGTGAGGCATACGACGTAGGCATTGCTAACACTGGAGAGGACTCGAGATAAGTGGCATTATCCAGCATTGGTGTTGCTCTGGTGAAGTCCATTAAGCCTGCTGATGGTAGCGCCACTGCGAGCTGTCCTTCCTCCACCAAATCAGCGTCCTCTCTAGCGGGTGAGGCGTACGTTGTTGGTGTTGCTGATGATGGGGCCACCGTAGTCTCTCCTTCCTTCACCAGATCGACGTCTTCTATGGTAGATGAGGCGTACATAATTGGCATTGCCGATGCTGGAGAAGGTTCAATAAGGGTGGCGTTGTTCGTCCTTGCTATTGCTCCGACAAAATCTGTTGAGTCGGCCGATGGTAGCGCCTCCACGCTCTCTCCTTCCTCCACCAGATCGTTGGCATTTTCTCCTGTGGGTGAGGCTTATGCCTTTAAGGTGCCGACATTGGAGAGGATTGGAGATGAGTAGCATTCCTTGGCCATGTACTTGCTCCGGCATTGACCGTTGAGTTGTTCGTTGCTAGCGCCACCGCAGAGTTTGGTTCATCAGCCAGGTCAAATGCGTTTTAACTAGAGAATGATGGACATACCTTTTACTATGCTGGCGCCCAACCAGTGACCAAAAGAGCATCGTGACCCGACCCTTTTCAGGCTCTGATGAACATTGTTTAGCAGTCTAAAGGTAGATCCAGCAGTCGAGCCGCCGTGGGTAAGGGGAAACCTTATCGAAGATTTGGGCTTACCCGCTCCATGCAATCACTGCGGCTGCGTTCCTATGGTTGCTACATTGCCAAGTCATTTTATCGGCCAGTGACAAACTCAGGAACAGGTCGGTTAGAGGAGCCACGATGATAAGTTGTTGAGTCGGTTGACTTCTCCAGCAAGGGTTACATCCGATGTCCGCCATTGATCTAACCTCTATCTCGGTCACCTGCTGACCATGTGCCCAAGCCACCTAAAAAATTGAGTCTTAACTGTATTGACTTTGTTTTATGATGGCTAAGAGATATATCCCAGATCTGTGAGATATTCTCCGTAGAGCTGAGGAGCATGCGAATCTTGAAAAGGCTGATGAAAAATCTAAGTTTCTTAATCTGGAATGTTTTCATATTCTCTGTATTTATATTTCTCCAGTCCTTTGATCTAACATATTCATTCTTTTATTTCTTACATGTGATAAAGGACTGACTGGAAAATAAAAATAAAAGGGAATTATTTCCCCAAGCAGTGTTGGGGTTATTCCCGTAATAAATAAACAGTGAAGCATGTCTCATTTCCTTGTGAGTCACTTCGTGTTAGCTGTATATTTGTTTTCAAGCCACATCGTGTTGCTGTTGTTTTATGCGTGATCCTTGTTGTTTATTAATGTTGTGTTTTCAAGCCCCTTCGTGTTGGCTACTGTTTTATGTTTGCTCCTTGTTATTGTTTATTAATTTTGTGTTATTGAGCCACTTCATACTGGCTATTTATTTAATTGTGTCTTTGATTGATCAGTTTCTTTTGCTGTGTTGGTATTTCCTGGTTCTCTTCTTTATGCCTAATTTTCATGCTTCATTTAGTGGTTGTGTCATGCATGCTTCTGTTTACTAGTTTTGTTCTTGATTCCTAACTTTCTTTCTTTATTTGGTGGTTCTATCAATGCATACTCTGGTTTAGTGGTTCTATTCTTGGTGCCCAACTTTCATGCTTTATTTGGTGGATGTGTTATGCATGCTTCTATTTGTTGGTTCTGTTCTTCATGCCTAATTGTTGGACCTTGTTCTAGTTGTGTTATGCATGCTTCGATTAGGCCTGAATGTGGAAAAGTCTTGGCTTGCACTCCTGGAGTGTTAAGATACATGTGATTCCCATTCATGCTAAGGCCTAATTGAATATGCTTTGGTTTGCTAGTGTCCCTATGTGTTGACTTGATTATTTAGAGCAACCCTACAGTTAAATATGCAGTTTGTGGGCTCTTAAAAGAAACTGAAACTAATTTTATCATTAACAAAAAAGGTTACTCAAGAAACTTGTTTGACACAACAAAATAAACAAGTTTCTGGGTTTTCAAAAGGTCACTACTAGCCCAACTCCTTCAAAATGAACCTTCTTTCTCCTTGATTCCCCACTACACATAACCTAATGCATGTTTTAGTCCTTCGACCTCCTATGTGTCTTGAATAGTTATTAGATGTTGCATTTATTCCCTCATATCAGCTTCATCCACTATCAACATTCTTGGTAATTGCCCTGTCCTTGAAAGTGTATATTTTGACATATGTGGCATCTTATAGTTGTTGCACCACTTCATCTTTATCATCTCAATCATGATAGCTTGATGTGTCAAAAACACTTTGTTTAGTGTATCTATATCTTCTTTATCAAATGTTGAGTACACTGCTTGTAGTAGACCATCTACTGCTGTTGTTGAAGTTTCATGCTGAAGGGTTTGAATTCTTTTGAAAAAAACCTAGGTCTAATATATTCAAGTCGGGTGAGTTTGGGGGCTGGCTTACCAGATTTATGTTGAAGCCCTCTGACTCTGCTACAGCTCTGAATTCAGGGTCCCAATTGTATATTTTTGTCTTGGAATTGTCTTGCTGGATGAATATAGTTTTACTCATGAATGCTGGCCACTTTGCTTTAATTTATGAAATGATCTCTTTGATTATCTTGCCCCGAATAACATCTCTTTTTATCTTCTCTATCGGCTTTGTCTCTATGGTACCTGTTGGTCTGTTCTTACTTTGCTGCTACCTTCTCCACAAAGGGGAAAACTTCTATCTTCCCATCAAATAACACCTCTCCATTTCCCCATATATTTTTCGACTAACCGTACACATGAACATCAGCTTTGGTATGTATGATTTGTGTTTACCGGTCCTGTGAGGCCCCACATCATCTGGGACAATTAAGTAACGAACAATATGTTTTCTCGTGTAAAACCATTTCTCATCTATGAGGATGGTTGTGTCCATTGAATGGAACCTCCATTATTCATCTAATTTATTCAAATAAACATTCAGTCTTGTTACCTTGTTTCTGTTGGCTAATGCTGGCTCAAGATGCTGTTTGTGTGACTTCTTATTACCCTTGCTGCTACTACCCTTTGAATTGTACTTTTTTGAACTCCAAGTCCAGAATTTGTGCCCATAACCGTTCTTCGTTTGTGTATAGGCAAAGCTTTCAAAGATTGCCCTCCATATACGTAGCTTTTGAGTTACTCACCTTGCCCTCCATAACCGTTCTTCGTTTGGTAATTCTTTTTTGAATGATCTTGATAAGGATGTGGGAATCACTCTCTATCTCGAGCTCATTTATTTGATGCTGAGCTGGTATCTCTAATCCGAGCTGCATTGCTGTTGCTTCTGCTTTAATCACAGAGTACCTTGTAAGGTGCTTCGTTGCTGCCGAAATGAGTTTGCCTCTACTGTCTCTTATGACAACTCCAACTCCTACTGCAACTCCTGCATCTCCATTTCTTAACATTGAGCCATCAGTATTGAGCTTAAATTGCCCAGGATAGCGAAAAGTGATTGGTTTTTGTCTCGGTTTAGCCTCACAGAAAAGTGACTGCTTCCGATTGTTTGAATACCAAATACCTTATTAATTGATTCCTAAATGTAACTGATTTGATCACAATGGTTGAATGTGAGGTGTAGCTCACCTGAATTAGCTTTACAGAATGGACATTTTGAAGGCAAGGATATATTTCCAGACAAACAAACTTATTTTCTTGGGATGTAGTTTGGACCACGGGTGTTTTAGATTCTTAACTGGAATTATTTTTTTGGATCTGATCAACTCGTAGGCCGGTTTTAGAGTGAAATTACCGTTTGGATTAGGTTTCCAAATCATTTTATCATTATAGGCTGGCCAGATTTTCCAATCTTTCGTCAAAGTCTGAATTGTGTTCTGTGAGAGGATATCTTCTTCTTCTTTTAATGTTGAATAAGAAATGTCGTTTCTGATTTCGGAATTCAACTACAGTGATTTCAGGTAGTGGTAGAGGCTTCAACCAAGAGTCGTAAAGCCTTATCGCTCTTCTTCTAAATATATACTTCATCCGTCCCACCAGTTTTAGCTTATTTTTTGGTCAACTTAGCCATAAATTTGAATTACTATATGGACTCTAATATCATTGTGTGAGATATTGTTAGGATCTTATGTTTACGTAGTTTCAAAATATCAAATTTTAATTTACCATTAATATCCGTAATTAAAGTTATTGATGGTCAAACATGGTCTGAAAAAA
>JAULKM010007491.1:0-14998 GCA_032355605.1 Rubia tinctorum | reverse complement strand
TCACAACATCTCCACCCCTCATCCTGCCCTGCCCCACCCCGTCCCCAACCCGAATACCGATTCAAACCCCCCAGGGCCTCCCCAAGTACACACACAGTTGAACCCTAGCCCCGGCCCATTGCCTAAACCAAGAGGACCCCACTAAACCCACGACCACCCTGCCTTTACCTGGCCACAACTATTGAAACTCCCTCCCCCACACTGCCACTGAAACCTTAGCCACCGCCGCTGAAACCCCCCCCCCCTCCCACCACATTACACCCACTCCATCGCTGAAGCCCTAGCCATCGCCACATTAACCTAGCCCACCCCCACCTAATCCTAGCCACCAGCACCGGCATCTAGCCCACCTGGTAAAAGCCACGGCCACCCACCGATGCCACCCGCACCAATGCCTGAAGAAGAAGCAAACGAAGAGAAAAAGAAGAGGGGGTATAAATGAAGAAAAAAAATATCAAAGAAGAAAGAAGATCTGAGAAAAAAACCCACGAAAAAAATGGATCGATCGAAGAAGAAGAAGATAAAAAGAAGGGGTACAACTGTCATTTCACTTTTCCTGAATTTTTACTTTTTAAAAGCAAGGGTATAGTAGTCAATTTGAGGAATTCCGGCCAAATTATGGTTTTCAGGGTCAGATTGGCACTTTTGAGCAAATAATAGGGTTAGAAATGCACTTTCAGACATTACATGGTTAGATTGATACTTTCAACCAAAACATAGTGTCATTTTAGCACTCAACTTCTCATTTTAAGTTAAATTCAAAGTTTGATATTCTATTTTTAAATTTTTTCTTAAAAGCTAATATTTTTTCACTTAAAATTAAGTGTTAAACTGATTCAAACCTTAGGCTAAAAGTGTCAATATAGTCCTGCAATCTTAGAAAGTGTCAAAATAACCTTTACCTCGCTGACTTCCTAGTCAACAATTTTGCTGCCAGATTTTTTTGAAAATACCATTTTGCCCTTGAATTTAAAAAAATAAAGAATGAAAATCCTCATCTTCATTTTCTTTCTTCGTTCTCGTTCTTCCCAGCCGCTTTGTATTCGTTCTCTCTCTTTGTTGGTGAAGAGTTTCCGGCGGGGTGGTGGGGACGTGGATCGGGAGGCGGGGCTCGGCAAAGGAGTTTTGGAGGGGGAGATTGGGATGCGGGGTTGGGGCGAAGGATATTTGGAGGGGTGGCAGCGAGAGGAGGAGATTGGGAGGCGGCGATAGGGAAGAGACGATTTGGATGGGTTGCAGTGGGAGGGGTGGCAGCCAGAGGAGGAGATCGGGAGGGGTGGCAGAGCTAGGGCGGAGGTGGGGCTGGTTGGAAAAGATCAGGAGGGGTGACAGCAAGAGGGTGGGGAGGGGTGGTGAAATTTTTGCCGGAGGCGAAAGTTTCTGAATTTTTTACTCTGTGTGTGTTGCAGAGTTTCAGTGACGAGGATTTAGTAAAGGAAGCTCTTTTATCTACCCTGCAAAGATTAGCTGAAGAAGCCCCGGTTGTTGTTTCAGTTGTTATGTAAGCTAGCCTAGCTCTCTGCAATTAAGTGTCTTGACTTTGATTTCAAGATTTGTGTTGTTCTGTACCTTACCCTAATTTTCTAGTCTGAAATCCAGGGAAAATATTGATGAAGATAAATTGAAAGAAAGTTACTTTTGATCTAGATGTCCAGATCCCTCCGGAGGAATGCCGAATCTAAGAAAAAGCCCCCATTTTTTCTGTTCCTAAAGTCATAAACTGTTTGAGCGAGAAGGGAAAAAAGAGAGGTGAAGATGAGGGTGATTTGATTTCTGATTTGACGATGGGGGAGGTTTCCGGCCACGGAGAAGCAGTGAAGAAAAAGAAGATCAAGGATATTTTAGGTAACAAAATTTTAAATTCTTAGTCAAAAGTATTTCATTATTTCATTTCTTGTCATTGATGGAATTTCATGGGTCAACGCATGAATTAGAAAGTTTGGCTATATTGGTACAATTGTTTTGAAATTTATGGTAAGATTGACACATGAAATAATTAGTCAGGGTTAAATTGACACTTTCTGAGATTGCAGGGTTATATTGACACTTTTAGCCTAAAACCAGGGTTATAAATGCATTTATTCCTTTCTTAAATGTCTTGAAAAGTTACATTTTAGTTAAAAGTGGGTACCATTATAACATAAATTTTAATCCAAATCGGTACTCATTTTTGCTGAAAGGTACTATTTTGAGATTTAAATGAAAAATTGGGACCTTTAAAGGACAATTTTAAAATTTGAATAGCAAACGGTGAATTTTGATTAAAATTAAATATCATTTTGAACAATTTTTTGATCTAATTGTATAATGGAAGAGTGAGAGAGAGGGACTCAGTTCTTAGGGATACTGGGCTAGAGAAAAGGGAGAAATTCTCCTCTCAGTAATTTGTATTTTGGCTCCAGAGAATTTAAAGGGATATAAAAAGAATTATATAAATAGAGATCATAATTAAATCATTTTTTACATCTCTTTCAAATTTCATTTTAGTCCCCTTCACTTTTTTAGAATAAATTGTAGTTTGTAGGTTTGATTCGAAATATTGAGTATATATTTACCTAATATTCATTTTTTTTAATATGTATATTTTTTACGCAATAGTAATTTTCTATGAATATATATATTGGACAAAGTCACAGAGTAAAGAAATGAATGGTTTAAAGGACCATGCATTCGTTTTCTTCTTCGCATTTTCTTTCCATCTTGTTGAAAAGTAAATTTGATTTTGGATTAACCCAAATGACATTTTAGTAGGTCATTATCTTGAAGAAGTCCAAAGAACTCTTAAGAAGTATGGAAGGTTGCAGAGTAAGTTCTAGAACATGTTTAGAATGTGTAGATTGTGATGGAGTTGTAGAGAGTATTCTAGAAATCAGCTGCTTGTAGCCATTAGATTAGAATTAGATTAGAGTTGGAATGACAAGATCCTAGTCATTGGTTGGGGGAAGCCATTAGTATAAATAGGGTGATATAGTAGAGTTTCAATCAAGCAAAAAAAAATAGAAGCATTCTCCTTTTAGAAATAGTCTCTTCCTCCAGGCTCTCCATTTTCATCCAAATTTTCTAAACATTTCTTCAATCATTTAAAGTTTCCTCCCAACAAAATGGTATCAGAGTTTTTTCCTCCCTAAATACCAAAAAAAGATGTAAAAGAGTTCAGCATAAGGCCAATTACGCTCAAGAAACCATCCAAGAAGACGGTGTTCTACTTTTTGCCTCCAAGGAAATACTTGATGAAGAAGGAAACTGGGATTGGAGTCTATACAAAGGAAAATATAACTTCTTTCCCCGACTAAAAGAAGAAAGTGTAGAAGAAGTAGGTATCGAGCGACCAAGAGAGGATAAAATCAACCCACAAGTTTCACCAGATGCAAGTTTTGAAGAAAAGGAGGAAAATAAGGAGTCGATAGAGGAAGAAGCATTGGAGGATGGAATTCAGTCTGTGGAGAGCCTTTCAGGCACTCCCACTAGTGTTGATATGCCATATGTTATTGATCTTCACAAACAACAACTAAAAGAGATGGAAAGGCCTCTGTATTAGGATCTAAATGAGCAAGGAGAAAATACCGCACCAGGAGTCTTGTTTGGAACAACTCCCACGAATGGTGTTTCAAGTGCGTAAAATGTGGTTGGTATCAAGATGGTTGATCTGATCCGAAGGCCGAAAACAAACAAGGTTATTATCACTTTAGCACAAAAAGAGTTGGAGGAAATGGATGATGTTTTGTCAGCCAAATATAAAGAGACTAGAAGATATGAAAAGCTACGCATTTAGCAGGAAGATTTTTGTGATATGGTTGCTGAGAATGCAAATGGAAAGAAAATAGAAATGCATGAAATAAGACTCCAAGTTAAAACAAAAAGATACTTTGGAGTTGACTTCAAATTCAAAAAGTCATGAGGTAATTTGCTTCAAGCATATTTTCAAAAGATTTTTTTTTTGCAAATACGTTGAAGTTAACACAAAAGAAGCCGGCAAAAAATTTTGTGGATTAAAAAATGGCAATAACATTGGGTAAGAATCCAGTTTTTCATGATCAAAGTAAACACACTGATATGCGGCATCACTACACTAGAAAGTGCATCAGCAGAAGTTACGTACAAGTGGAAAACACAAAGAAGGGTGATTAACTGTAAGATTATTTAACTAGAAGCAGGATGATTTCATCAGGATAAAGATCTTGCTTGGAGTGGAAAATCAAGTTTAAGGGAGGCTACTGAAAAGTAAATTTGATTTTGGATTAGCCCAAATGATATTTTAGTAGCCCATTATATAGAAGAAATCCAAATGAGTCTTAAGAAGTATGGAAGGTTCTAGAGTAAGTTCTAAAACCTTTCTAAAATGTGTAGATTAGGATGGAATTGTAGAGAGTAATGTAGAAAGCTAATTGTAGCCATTAGATTTGAGTTGGAATGGAAAGATCCTAGCCATTAGCTTAGAAATGCCACTAGTATAAATATGGGTGATGTAGTAGAGTTTCAATCAAGCAAAAAAAGGTCTTCTCCTTTTAGAAATAGTCTCTTCCTCCAAGTTCTCCATTTTCACCCAAATTTTGTAAACCTTTCTTCAATCATTTAAAGTTTCCTGCCAATTATGTGGTATCAGACTTGTTCCCTCCCAACAAATCTCACCGCTCACACTAAAGTGATGTCTACCACCGTCGCCACAGCCATGGTGGAGCCTAAACACGCTTATTCTTTCTCATGAAGCCCAAATGTTAAACAGATCTCTTACATACGATCTTGCCAAACCCACAAGAACTCCATTCAATCCAAAACCTAAAATTGAGCATCTTGAAGAACCCAATCTTTGATTAACAAATGAAGAATGCGACAAACTCGGATCTCTTCTGCGGTGTATTCTCGTCAGATAATTCTTTAAGTAGGCTACAGATGGAATTTTTTTTAAAGGAACAAGGCCATTATGCTTTGTCACTTAGAGAAAAGATATATGTGCTTGTATTGAGAAATTGAGCCAATAAAGAATTTCAGATACCTTCAAAGCATAATGAGGCATATGAGCATAACATTGCTGCTCCAACACCCAAGCAAATCATAGGAAATTAATCCCCAATTTAAAATACCTTTGTTAATGAGGTTCAGGTTCAATCTCAAACCCCTAGTATTCCTAATCTTAATAAGGATATGCATCAAACCCATACAGTGAAGGTTGCGTCCATGCATCATGATATTGGATCTAAAACTGAGAAACAACCATATTTAGTATGCCTACCACTAAAATGCCTCATATTGAATTACCTGATTATGTGACTGTTTATATGATTGTTGTTGTTAAACCCACTAGTGGAGGAAACCTCATTAAAATGCATTTTTTTAAATAATCGGAGCATAACATTGTAGGTGACTCCTCAGGTCGTGACTTTGATCATCACCGATCAAAGTCGGTTCCTAGACTAACTTTAAAATGGCCCAACGAAGGTGGTTGTTTTCCGCTTTTGATCACTGCGTAGGAACCAAAATCCTAATTAGTTCCGAGTTCGTAAATATAGTCCCTAGCTCATAACATGTTTATGGTCGACGGTGGCTGTTAGGCAGTTATGGACTCGGAACTGCTGCAACGTTTCAGGCCTTTGTAATCCATTCCTAAATCGGGCGTTGATTTCATTCCTCTACTGAATTTTGACGCTTGAAATGCATTTGTTGGCTAATTAGTTCCGAGCTCGAGTCATGGATCAGGACGCATGTTCCGAACTCGAAACAGTATATTCGTGTCTTTGGGACATGAAATACAAGAGGTTGATTAAGCAGTTCCGGACTCGGAAATTGGTCAGATAAAGATTTAAAAAGTGTGGATTCTATGCATAACCCGGCCTAATAAAAGGCCCATATAAAATCTCCAATTCATACAAGAATCTATAGACTAAGCTAACAAAGCATCAATATACAGATATGAGTAGAAATCTAGCAAATTTTACTATGCGAAATACATGAATTAATCACTCTAACTAATAAAAATCTATATACTTTGCTAACAAAGAAACAATCTAAGGATAGGAATAGAAATTTAGCAAATTCTATTCCAGTCATTTCATGTGATCACACTACACATTTTCAATGAAACACAATTCTATTCCACTAGTGGAATTCCTATAGATAACGATGAGAAATTCACCAATACCTAGTCGAGCAATTTCTTGTGATGTTGATGTTATCTTTCAAATACGGCTTGTGGTATTAGTATGAGAATACGTCAATTATGACAGTTAGTATGACAAATGAATTTGAAAGTGGCAAGAATAACAACTGAAATTTTACCTCTTAACAATCTTAAGGAAATCCTTGTACTTGTTAAACGCACTCGGCGGCGTGTAGCATTATGTAGTAGCCGGACACCCAAGTTTTTGCTTGTTTTTTTTGTACTAACTGAATGTAAACATAAGTAGTTTAAATTTTTGAAAATGACAAGTAATATTTAAGGTTTACTTCGGAAGAAAACCACACTTTAATCTAGATAATATTCAATCCTACATTTGGATTTTAATCGTCTGGATCATTGATCGATGCACCAAAATTTCGATGAACGTCTCCGATGGTAGGAAGTCCAGTGGATCTATCCAAAAAATTGGCTTCTTCTCCGGGACAATAAAAATTAATCTCCAATGGTCCCTGCAAGAAATATAAATAAATAAATACCGACGAAATAATAGTTCTTTATTTAAAATGATTTCTAACCATCAATGGTCTTGTCCATCCAAGACTCTTGCGGATGTAGTAAATCCTTTCTTTGATTGTAAACCCAATTTCTTGGGTCATTAGGGGGCACAAATATCGGACTCAACTATTGTCCTTTTAATTCTCAATGTAATACATGTACCTTAAAAGCAAAAGTCAAAACTTGAATAGTATCGAAGACAAATGCATTTTAAATTAAGAATTTGTATAGTTGAAGCAAGTACTTACAATAGTTAGAGGGACATTAGCATTTGGTTTACTTGCTCACACTTCCATAGGCCGTCAAAGTTATTCCATGAGGCGATAATGTCTCACTTTTGATCAAATACACACTCATTTCCGGAGAATAAGTATGTCGAGTTACGAGGATGGTCGGTAATCTAATCATAAAAAACTCAAACAAAGTGTGGTGCTTCCTTATTCATGTGCCCTTGTGATGGGAGCTTTAGTATTTTTTGGTGTTTGAACTACCGGTTTGGGTTTCTTATGGAGCGTGTCCCCTAAATAATTGTCCTTTACATGATCAGTATAAAATAGGCGATAAGGCCATAGGAGAAAAATTCCCCATGCCGATCCCACTTGCATGTACTTGGCATCGGGAT
The DNA here is from genome assembly GCA_032355605.1 of Rubia tinctorum. Classification (NCBI taxonomy): domain Eukaryota; kingdom Viridiplantae; phylum Streptophyta; class Magnoliopsida; order Gentianales; family Rubiaceae; genus Rubia; species Rubia tinctorum. The sequence goes on along the minus strand of JAULKM010007491.1, from coordinate 7,706 downwards.
TTGGAAATAAGGCGTTGAGGATCAATGAATTCTCCAATGAAACTTGATTAATATCTTCAGCAATTGATACTGAGTGATGATGTTGCATTGACGGGTGAAAAATCTCGGCGGCAACATGGAGAGGTCTACCTTCCACACCTTGATCAATGTATAGATCACAAAAGTTTGATTTTTACATGTTAATAAAGACAAATGAAAATAAAATATGAAGAAATAATGTAACAATCGAGATATTGAAAAATATATATGTACCTTTTTGGGCATCAATATGATTTCTTTGTCAAGGTTTTTATCTTCATTTGTTGGTGTTAAAAGTTTTGGATTGTAGTTTACTCTAACCTCCTTCGGTGAGTGACGTAACCTTCTAGATGGAGGTGTCCAACTAGGAGTTAAATCATCTAAATATTTGGGCATCAGAAGACCGGTGTGTTATATTAATATCTTAATCAAAATATCTTGTTGCTCTATGAGCTTGTCTCGAATAAGAGCCTATTTTTGCAAGATATGAACTTTCGATGCTTTAGTCCTATCGTAAGACCTAAAAATTATAAACTCATATTTTTGTGATAATAAGGAACCAACCCCTCTAGCACGTCCTAGGTGATCTAATTTACCAGTTACTCATGTGAGAATGTCAGTCTTACTCGGTGGAATAAATAGCCCTTCCATTTGATCTTGTTTGAACTTAGCCTACAAATGTGTTGTAATTAAAATAAATTGAACTTAAATGTTAAACAACAATGATTGAATGAATAAAAAAAAGTTGAGGCCTACCACTCATTCGTCCATTTGAATCACCAGATCTTTACCAAACCGACCCTCTTTGTTTTCTCGGCTCTTCAGGAATAGATCACTCCACTCAATGTCATCCACATCGATTGGTGTGATCAATGACCTTGTATTATCCTTGGTCATCCCATATTCAATTGCAAGTTGGACATCCTTCTCATTACTGTCATTGACTATTTGGATTGCCGCTAAACCACAACCCCCACGGATTTTTCGATGCCGAGTTTCATTTATTTTGGAAATATGCCACTTATCATCCCTCATCCCCTACGTTAGTAGGATATCATAAACTAGTCACTACTAAAGACACCTTAATCTAAATACACAAAAAACATCGAGAGGTGAGCTAGCATTCCATTCATTCTCCGAGACCCTTCTCTTGTGGGTCTCCCAACTTTATGGTTGAATATGGGTATAATTTAACCATGGAAGATTTATCTTCCTATTAGATAATATGTAATCTCTAGATAGGGTGTATTTGTGCTCCCTCCAAATCTTGGACAACATGTACATCGTATTCTGCAAATCTTAATGTCAGGAGAATCTATCTCAAAGAGCCTCTATAAGTAATTCCATTGGTTACGATGTGAAACACAAAGAGATAATATATGGATGAAAGGAAGGTGTGTTAGTTTTAAGTGAACAATTTTAAATAGTACCGGTACTTTGCACTCCATCCATAGGATGTCTTTGTTCTCCTTAGGCACCTCATGCCAATTATCATATTTTATGTCCAACCTCGTTCTACCAACCTTCTCAACCCAAATAGACCACTTAGCACGTTCTTTTGAAAAACATTTACCCAACCTTTTGAAAATCAACAAAGTCAATTCTTTTTTAAAAAAAATTAAGACCACCGAGGTGGGGGGATTAATAGGCACCCCAAACCTTATAAACAAAAGTAAATCGTCATGTTGCACAAAAAACGTTCAAAACTTGAACGAAAACTATCTGTCACTATATTGAATCAAGAATATTGATTCGCAAAAAGAAAATCACTAATATGAAGCGCTTCCAAGTGTAACGAACTCCGTCCCCTGCGTCGAACATTACCTTGGCCGAGCTTCATTTTAGTGGTCTAGAAAAAAAGTAAGGAGGCTTGAAAGTAACTGTACAATTTGAGTTGTTGTGTAAGCTAAGATCCCAAGACACTAACTAGTCCACTTTTTCCAAAATAACTTGTCCGCACCTTTTGTTAACTAGTTGATCTACTCTGAAGTTATGAACTTCATCTTTGTCAAGAAGTTGTCCTTTTTCTCTCAGGATAGATCCTGATAAGCGCATTCCCCCTCCATTTTTTATCCCTGCACCTTTTAGCAATCATGTCCGCAAGCTGATTTGATTCGCTGCATACAAAGATTAAGGAATAAGATACATATTGCAATTCTAACAAATCATGGTATATAGACCATGGTCCTTTTCCTAGATTCATTATGGCTGTAATTGCCATTTTGCAGTCTATTTCCACTTGTAGATCCTGGATAGGGATGTTGTGTTCCTCTTCAAGTTTGAAACCTAGCTTTATCGCTTTGATCTCTGCAATTAAAGGTGAATCACAAGCATCCAACTCAGTCTTTGCACATACTAATGAACTAGAGTGATTCCTAAGTATTGCAGCCAAACCACTCATCTGTGTATTGCCTTTCCAAGACCCATCAGAATTGATTTTATATCTCCCATTTATTGGTTTGTCCCATTTTGTCACCGTTAATCTTGTTCTATTCCTACTGAAGAAAGTCACAATACCATATTGAAGCCAATATTGTGGGTTAAAACTTGGCAGCCTAATGGGATAAGCAGTCAGAGAGTCCCTTAGAAAATCTCTGACCTCTTTCCAAATACCTGCTGCTGAATGGGAATGTTCTCATTTATCCTTCTATTTCTGGCAAGCCACAGATTCCAACATACAAAGATAGGAGCTATTATAATTAGGATCATTAGTGGGATCTAGATTACTCTTAGAGTTGTAATATGCTAATATTTCCCAGATGTTAGTGAAAACCCTGCTCTGTAACATTAAAAACTGGTTCAATTTATCCCACACATGAATTGCAACATGGCAGTCATTATAATAATGAGAGATAGAATCTATGTTCAGACATAAGCAAAATTTTGATGCCAATTTAATACCAAATCTCATCAAGTTATACCAAATCTCATCAAGTTATCATCAAAAGATAATCGGTTATTTAGTAACCCTCAAAAGAACGCAGAGAGTTTGGGAGGTACCTGTGCAGCCCAATTGTATTGCAGAATCCTACTCGAGGTTCCCACATTTTTATTACCTTTTATTCAGACTTTGAGGAAAAGGTGCCACTCATTTATGGTATCCATATCAGCCTGTCCCTGATGTTAGGCTTGATTTGTACCTGTGCTAAAACTGAATGCACACTCTGGGGAAAAAGAGCAGGTAATCATTTAAGAATGCATGTCTTCTATCTATGAAATCAGCTAAAGACTGCTGCTGAACTGGAACAGGTGTTTGTCCCTACCAGCAATCCATTAGCATTTCAGTTCCTATCCAATTCCCTTGCCAGAAACTACATTGACCATCTCTTATTATAATCCTAGTGTTCAGTTCACCTAGACCTAGAACTGAAGTCTCTGGTAGAGAGTACTTTGCAGCCAAGGAAGCAACAAGTTAATTTTCCAAGTCAACGTTCAAGGTTTGACTCCAGAAACTCAAGTTTTGGCCAAGGACCTCTATGGGTGGCTGAGGTTCGGGTTAGGTGTACTCCACCCCGACGTTCAACACCTCAAGTTTCTAGCCAACAGTCGTCAAGATATTCAGGTAAGTCTTCTGTCTCTTCATCAAATTCGGTCTCAGTTAACACTCCTACTTGTTTTCATTGTAAAGAGAGATGGCATGTTCACGGTAACTGTCCACATGCTAGAGTGTTAACAACCATTGAGGAAGGTGAAGAAGAAGAAGACGCTAATATGACTCCTCTTAAGGAATTCGTGAAATTGAGAACCTTAAACTCTCAAGTGACCGAAACTCAGGTAAAAAGGATGAATATTTTTCATACTCGTTGCCTTGTAAAAGATAATAATTCTTTATTGATCATTGATGATGGTTGATGTGCTAATACTGTTTCTAATCTGCTAGTTAAATCATTGTCTTTACCTGTTTATGCTCATTCATCACCTTATAAACTTATTTGGTTAAACGGTAGTGGTGAGATTAATGTTAATAAGCAATGCATGATTAACTTTAAGATCGGAAAATATCATGATGCTATCTTATGTGATGTTATACCGATGGAAGCTAGTTAGATCTTGTTAGGAAGACCTTGGTAGTTTGATCGTAAATATATGCATGATGGTTACACTAACAAGATTACTGTGATTAAGGATAGAACCAGATATACATTAGTTCCATTTTCACCAATTGAGGTTATTGAGGTGCAGATAAGAATGAAAAATGAGAAAGAAAATTATGCGACTGGGCTAGGAGAGTTGGCCGAGACAAGCCCTAATCCGAGAGGGAAGTCAGACAGTCACAATAAGCTAGGGTTTGGCGCAAACCATAAGAACTCAAATCACAAGATTTCAGACAGCTCTAACCCAAAGGGAATTGAATTAAATCCAGGATTTAAAAATACAGGTAAGTCAGGTAAGAATTTGAATGATTCTGAAAAGTCGTGAAAGATTTTATCTTCACATCTTAGTCCTTTGCCATCTATTTATATGATGAAGCGTGAATTACCATTTGAAACTGGAAGATTGTTCTATGCATCTATTAGGAACGTGAATAATGCTTTTTCTTATCATTCGCATGTTTTAATTCTACATTTGAAAGAGAGTTATTTTGCCAATGAGGATATACATGTGCATATTCCTCCACGGTTTGCTGAGATGTTGCAGGAATTTAAGGATGTTTTCCCAGAGGCTTTACCACATGGTCTACCTCCTCTGCGTGAGATTGAACATAAAATTTGATTTGATTCCGGGTTCGGTTATTCCTAATCGACCGGCTTACAAAGCAAACCCTGAAGAGACGAAGGAACTACAACGACAAGTAGAAGAGTTACTACAAAAAGGGACGTACGTGAATCTTTAAGTTCTTGTGTTGTACCTGTTATTTTAGTTCCTAAGAAAGATAAAACTTGGCGAATTTATATTGACTATCAAGCTATTAACTAGATAACCATTAAGTATCGACATCTCATCCCTAGGTTAAATGATATGCTTGATGATTTGCATGGTTCTATGATATACAGGAAAATTGATCTGACTCAGGGATACCATCAAATTCGAATTAATGAAGGGGATGAGTGAAAAACTACATTTAAAACTAAGTCCGGGTTATATGAATGGATTGTTATGCCTTTCGGATTAACCAATGCAAGTAGTACTTTCATGCGGTTGATGAATCATGTCTTGAGAAAGTTTATTGGGTGATTTGTTGTGGTTTACTTTGATGATATTTTGATCTATTCTAAATCGACCAATGAACATATTGAGCATGTTAAAATGGTTCTTGTTGCACTATGTGAGTCTTGTTTATGTGCAAACATCAAGAAGTGTACCTTTTGTGCTTCGGAAGTAGTGTTTATCGGTTTTGTGGTCTCTAAGGAGGGCACAAAAGTCGACGAAACCAAAATTGAGGCCATTAAATTTTGGCCGAGACCTGTGAATGCCAATCAGGTACATTCTTTTCATGATTTAGCTAGTTTTTATTGAAAGTTTGTGCATGAATTTTCATCTATTGCTGCACCTTTAAATGAACTAGTTAAAAAGGATGTGAAATTTGTTTGGGGTGATGAACAAGAGAAAGCATTTAAGGAATTGAAATATAGATTATGTTATGCTCCTGTTCTTGCTCAACCTGATTTTAATAGCACTTTCAAAATCCACGATGACGCTTCTGGTGATGGTATTGGTGCTGTATTGATGAAAGGGAATCGACCTATAGCTTACTTTAGTGAAAAGCTAAAAGGCGGTGCTCTAAATTATCCTGTTTATAATAAAGAATTCTATGCAATTGTATGTGCTTTAGAGACTTGGCAGCATTATTTATTACATAAAGAATTTTTTATTCATAGTGATCATGAATCTTTGAAATATTTGAAGAGTCAGATGAAGTTGAATAAGCGTCAAGCTAAATGGTTTAGTTTCATTGAATATTTTCCTTATGTGTTGCGATACAAGAAGGGTAAAGAAAATGTTGTTGCTGATGTTTTGAGTCGTAAACATGTTTTCCTTACACGATTGGAATGCATTATGTTAGGGTTTTCATTCGTGAGAGAATTATATGCTACTAATCCTGATTTTTCATCTGTTTATGCTGCATGCGAAAATGGTTCATATGATGGTTATTTTCGGCATGATGGTTTTCTATTCATGAATAATAGATTATGTGTTCCTCAATGTTCTATACGTGAATTATTTGTTAGAGAAGCTCATTCAGGTGGTTTAATTAGGCATTTTAGTGCATTAAAATTTTATAATTTGTTAAAGGAGCACTTCTATTGGCCAAAAATGCTTATGTCAGTTGATAGGATTTGTAGGAATTGTATTGATTGCTTGAAGGCTAAGTCTAAGACTAAGCCGCATGGTTTATATACTATTTTACCTGTGCCTACACATCCCTAGGTTGATATTTCTATGGACTTTATTCTCGGATTACCGCGATCCCAAGAAGGTAATGATTCTATCATTGTGGTTGTTGACCGTTTCTCAAAGATGACACATTTTATTCATTGTAGGAAAACAGATGATGCAAAACATGTTGCGGATATATTTTTCAAAGAAGTGGTCTGTCTCCATGGCATTCCTATGTCAATTATCTCTGACAGGGATGTAAAATTTTTGTCCTACTTTTGGAATACCTTGTGGCGCAAATTAGGGGCAAAATTGTTATTTTCAACGGCAAGTCATCTGCAAACTGATGGTCAAACAAAAGTGACAAATTGAACACTAGGGGCGCTATTGCGTGCCTTAGTCAAAAAGAATTTGAAGAATTGGGAAGCATGCATTCTAATAGCAGAGTTTGCTTATAATGGCACTGTTCATTCTACTACTTCTTTACCTCCATTTGAAATTGTTTATGGATTTCTACCTACTACACCTCTAGGTTGATTTTGTAAAGCAATTACATGAGAAGGTGAGATTGAGGATTGGGAAGGCCAATGTGCATACTGCTGCCAAGATTAACCCTAGCCGCCGCCAAGTTCAGTTCCAGGAAGGCGATTGGGTTTGGTTGCACTTGCAGAAGCAGAGGTTTCCAAATTCATGGAAATCTAAAATAAGTCCGCGTGGTGATCGCCCTTTTCAAGTGTTGGAACGTGTGAATGATAACACCTACAAGATTGATCTATCCAACGATTATGGTGTTAGTACTACATTTAATATTGCTGATCTATCTCCATTATCCTTTGAAGACAATTCAGTTTCGAGGGCGAAACCTTTCGACTACGGAGGGAATGATGGAGATCCCAAGACGACTACCACAATAAATGAAGATATTTCATGTCTTGATCAAACATTCAAGGGTTATGTTCGGGATCCTCTAAGTGACATGACTAGACTAATGACTAGGTCAAGAATGAAGCTTAGGGATGCGACATTGAATGCTTTAATGGATCAACTTCATGATGAAGAATTAAAGAAGAAATCGACTAGGGCTTGGATTCATTATTCAAGCTTGACGATTAATTGAAGATATTGTGAAAAACACTTTACTCTTTTTTCCCACTAGGTATTTTAAGGAAGTAGTGTGATCATTGTAACATTATTTTATTTTAGGTTTTTGGACTGAAGAGCTCGGCCATGTGGGCTATTGAAGAGTTCATATTTTCGAACCCAGCCTACTATTGTTTTCAAAAATATTGTCTTTTATTCTGATTAGAATTAGATTTGGTAAGATTAGATAATGTAATATTTTCCAGTCTGATTCTGATACAGATCTGCCG
>JAULKM010007481.1:0-14998 GCA_032355605.1 Rubia tinctorum | reverse complement strand
GGAAAGCGTACGTAACGCGACTCACATCGATATCCAAGAAAGTTTTACCACAATCATCCAAGGTTGAATATACCGTTTCATTGGAATGAGTATTACAGCAAGTTATCCAACAATTAACATGTTTCCAATCGCGAACCTCCCAATCAATTAAACTTTCATAATGTACGAATTTGATGGAGTTTGGGTCATGTACTTCAAAGAGGTGGAAAAAAGGAAGAGTGTGACGACGATAAAAAGGACAGAGCGGAGGGATAGCGAGGTTATCAAAGCATCTTTGAAAGTAAGAGATTATCGTTCGTAAATAATACTAGTAAATTAAGTGCGTGCGGGATTATTGCTACGTACAATCTTGAACTAGTGCACATATCGTGCGTGATTATTAGCCGCAAATTAAGCGCATGTGATGTTATTGCAATATTCTTAAAGTTGTGATCTTACTATGATTGAATGTAATGCTAAACTAAGTACTTGAAGAGTTATTTAATCATTGAACTTGCGATCGAATGTCTCCCAGACTAAGTATATGAGGGGTTATAGCTGCATTCTTGAATTTTTTTATATCTAATCATACGTATGGTATACCACTAAACGAAGCATGTGAGGATGCTACACTATTATTGCACTTATAACATTGGTCATTTTATTTCAAAATGAAAAGATTATGCTTTACAATTCACAAAGGTGGCATAATTTTCTTTTTAACGGGGAGTGATCGGTCAATTACCTTTAAAAGAGAGAAATCATACTATCTTTATTGGTAGCCCGCATAACTGAGTTGTCGATGTGACTTCAGTTAAATAAGGCACAAAAACAAGCCCGTGTCCAGCTCATCCTGTTCATCTTTTTTTTCTTATCATCTGTCAGTAAACCAAGAGAGTGTTGGGTTGTAGTAATTAAAGTGACACATGTCACCTCAGTTATTCGTCGGATTTATTATGTATATATCTACTTATTAGATTTCTCTTTCATTTACAAATAATGCTATTTTAATTTAGTATGATATTCTGAAGTAAATATTAATTTTTATAATATATTTTTCTCTACAAATATAGTACAATTTTATCATAGTTCAATATAAAATTTTAGATCTTATCTAATTTTTTGATTTTAAGTATGTTTATTTATAATTTTCAGTTTTTATTTTGTACTTCAGTATTTATTTTTGTAATTTTCTTTTTTAAATTTTTCTTCTTTAATGTTGTTTTCTATAATTAATTTAATTTATTTTTCATTACTTTCTATATATTGGTTTAACTATATTTAATTGTTAATAAATGGTATAATATAAAAGGCAAATTCTTGGGAAATGTTGTCTTTCCATAGGTATATGAAAAAAGATGTTGAATTAGAATTATAGAAATGTAAAAGGTTTTAGTTGCAATATTAAAAATTTACTATACAAAGTTTAGTAGTCATAAGTTTATGACTCGATTAATGCAACCCAAATTTTTTTTATCTTGATTTATTCTAATTTGCAGTTTAAACCTTGATTTTTTCATAACTTATGTAAAAACTGTCTTTCAAAAGACAAACTCTAATATAAAAGATATATAGAATCTAAAAATTATAAATAAGTTAAAAGGTTGAGTTGTGTTGGGTTGTTAATAAAGTGTGAAAATATAAGATTTTGTTGTATAATGGATTGCTGACGTGGATGTGAGAGAAACAGTTAAAAATAATAAAAGGGAGGTTGGGCTGGGTTGTGGATAAAATTGGTCTCTGAATTTTATCCCCAAATAAATTACTCTGAATTTTATCCCCAAATAAATTACTCTATCATGTTCAACTCACATACCACTTCTAGGCCCTACTGAAACTATTGTTGCCTCAATGGTTATTGACTTGTCATAACTGATTGAAAAAGGGTGACTCAGCCACTTTTGTCAAACAAAAATGGTACTTCCATCATTTTTTGTCAAATTAAAAGGATACATTTGCCATTTTTCATCAAATAAAAATGGTATTTATACAACTTTTGAAACAGAAAAACCAAACTTGTCGTGGTATCAGACAAAAATGACCAAAATCATGCCTTTCAGTTGTATTGACTATGTGATTGAAAACGAAATTATCTGTAACGCATTAGTTTCGTCACAAAGTTATCCACGAGACACCATATGCATAACTAGTTGATTTATTATATTTTCCTTAAATGATAATATATCGGAAATTATACGCTGCATAACTAACTGATTGATTTATATTTTCTTTAAATGATACTATAAGAAAGGAAACTTACTCTTAAAAAATACTAAGTTGACCACCGCCTCTACAATTTCCAGACTAGGTGTTATTTAATTGATAAGAAAGTGGTAAACATGTTGATTTAGAAGAAAATATACGGAACAAAATTTCTCCTACGTAATCACATTAAATGACAAGACTAAATAACAGTTTTGATTGAACTTTCTTACAATTGGTTTAGTGCTTTACAACTATATGTACCATCCATTCCGCTTCAATGTGCCTATTTCATACACTTACACTCATATTTAGTAAATTTTACATTAATCAACATGCTCTCAGTTTTTGTGACAGTATGTAAGAGCTCATGCCTAGTCTATATAGGCTTCATACTATTTTTTGGTCTTCAATTAAGTTTGTTTTATCCATTGTTGATTCAACTAAATTTGTGATTTTTTGTGTACTTTAAAATTTCATTGTTGCATTCTTAAATTTGGGACGATAGCATGCGGGAATGTTACTGCTCAACTAAGTGTGGGGGTTATCGCAGTAATTTTGAATTTATTTTACCGCAAAATTGAGTGTGTTGAATTGTTGCAACATTCTTAAATTTTCAATGGTGCATGAATTTTACCACTAAATTATATGTGAGTGCGGTTTTTGCAGCATATTTAAATTTTGTGATCTTATCCTATGTGAATTGTACCGCTGAACTAAGTGTGTGGGGGGGTTATTGCGGCATTCTTTGATTTGCGATTTTGTCGTGCATGAATCGTGTCGTTGAACTAAGTGTGTGAATAATTATTTATGCATTATTAAAATGTGATATTATTCGGCATAAATTTTACCGATAAACTAAGCCCGTGAAAGATTATGAAAACATTCTAGAACTTGTGAATCAATGAAATTGTGCGTGGAAAATGAGTAGAGAGATTGGATTCTTATAAAAGAAAATTAATTCAATAATTCAAGCGTAAATTTTGTCCTTTAAATCGCCCTGACATACGGAAGGTATTAAGATGTGAATATTGTGGAGGATGATTTTCTCTCTTCTATATCCTTCTCTCTCTCTCTCTTGTTGTTGTTAGTGTGTGAGAGAAAGATAATGTACTCCTACTGTACCGAACTAAACCCAACCCAGGTTTCAGTTCGTAGAATTAAATAAAAGTGAAACTTTTTTAATTGTGGTTCGGCCAACATGTAACACTGGGTCCAGCCTAAAGTGTACAAATTTGATGAAGTTTGGGTCATTGACTTTAAAGAGGTGGAAGAAAGGAATAGTGTGGCAGTGATGAAGAGGACGGAGCAGAGGGATAAAGGGGTTATCAAAGCTTCTTGAACATACAAGATTATCGTCCGTGAATATTAGCACTAAATTGTGTGTGGGGTTATTGCAACATTATTGAACCTATGCACATATTGTGCATGATTATTAGTGGTAAATTAACCATGTGCGATGTTATTCCAACATTCTTAAACTTGCGATTTTACTATGATTGAAAGTAATGCTAAACTAAGTGCTTGAAGAGTTATTTAATCATTAAACATGCGACCTTATCATGTCTGAATTTTATCCAAGACTAAGTATATGAGGGACTATTGCCACATTCTTGAATTTTCTATCTAATCATACGTATATTATACCACTAAACTAAGCGTGTGAGGATACTACACTATTATTGCACTTATAATTTTGGTATTTTTATTTAAAAATGGAAAAATTACCCTTTACAATTCACAAAGTTGGCATAGTTACTTTTTTTTAACTGGTTGTGACTGGTTAATTACCTTTACAGGAGCAGAATCAAAAGTTTAACCCCAAATAAATTACTTTATTATGTTCAACTCACATACCACTTCAAAGCCCTATTGAAACTATTCTTGATTCAATGGTTATTAACTTGTCAGAACTGATTGGAAATGGGCGATTCAGCCAATTTTGTCAAACTAAAATGGTACTTCCACCATTTTCTTGTCAAATTAAAAGAATACATCGTCACTTTTGTTAAATAAAAATGGTACTAACATCTTTTGAAACAGAAAGACCAAACTCGCCACGGTATCAGACAAAAAGGACCAAAATCATGCCTTTCGGTTGTATTGACTGTGTGATTGAAAATGAAATTATCTGTAACGTATTGGTTTCGTCACAAACTTATCCACAGGACACTATACTCTAGACTAGCTTATTTATTATATTTTCTTTAAATGATAATATATCATATACTATACACATAACTAGCTGATTGATTTATATTTTTCTTAAATGATAATATATTTGATACTATAAGCATTACTAGCTGATTGATTTATATTTTTCTTAAATGATAATATATTTGATACTATAAGCATTACTAGCCGATTGATTTATATTTTCCTTAAATGATAATATAAGAAAGGAAACTCACTCTTAAAAAATCCTAAGTTGACCACCGCCTCTACAATTTTCATACTAGGTGTTATTCAATTTATAAGAAAGTGATAAACATGATGATTAGAAGAAAATATACTAAACAAATTTTCTCCTACGTAATCACATTAAATGACGAGACTAAACAATAAATTTTATTGAACTGTATTGTTGTTTGAAAAACCTTATGAGAAGTCATTTTTTACAATTGGTTTGGTACTTTAAAACTATATGTACCATTCCTTCTGCTTGAATGTGACTATTTCATAAAATTACACTCATCTTTAGTAAATTTTATAGTACAATGCATGATGCTAATTTTTCATCAACATGCTCTCTGATATGAATCTCCTTGCAAACACTATGGATTGCAGAATTAAAAATTTTGACCGGATGAAGGGATCTGCAAACCCTTACTTGATCGCACGAATTCAAGCGTCTAGCCCGCGGGGTACACTTAATTTTGAATTGATCACCAACTAGCCCTTATGATTGGCTTTCAATTTGGGAGTTTGTTCGTTAACTAGCCCGCATGATTAACTCACAAATAAAGGTTCTTTGTTCACTAACTAGCCCGCATGATTAGTTCACAAAAGGTATTGATACTTAATTAACCCGCAGCATTAAGCAACAATGAAAATTAATGCTCGCAAGCAATAACTCGAAAATATGAATTTTTGATTGATAAAAATGGTGTATAAAAGTGTATAATGTCTCGGCCAAACCCCTTTATTTATAGGGTAAAATTCAGTCGGTACAAATAGAAATTGAAAAGAATTATGACAGCTTTAAGAAGGTACAACCATATATATCTATAATACCTAATTTAAATCTAAATAATTACCATATTCATCCAATTAAATCAATCCAAATAATGGATGAATTCTTGAATGAATCTACCTTATCTAAACCTACCAAATATAATTAAAATAAAACTGAATATTGTAAACACTAATTAAAATATTACCAAAACTCTTCTAAGCCAACATGGCCGAGTTTATGGCTTCATTAATAATATAAAAAATAAACTAAAATGATCACACTACCATATTAAAAACCCAGTGGAAAAAAGAGTATAGCGTCGACCTCCTAAAAATACTAAACAAAAAAATATATAATAAATGATATATTTGATATCGTATCACTCTCAATTTTTGTGACTGTGTAAGAGCTCTTGCCTAGTCTTTATTGGCTTCCAAATATATTTTTTAGCATTCAATTAAGTTTGTTCAATCCATTAATGATTCAACTAAATTTCTGCATTTTGTGTATTTTAAAAGTACATTGCAACATTCTTAAATTTGGGATGGTATCATGCAATTTTACCACACAACTAAATGTGGGGTTATCGCAATAATTTTAAATTTGCAAATTTATTGTGCGTGAATTGTACCGAAAAATTGAATGTGTTGAATTATTATAACATTCTTAAATTTTCAATCATATCGTGCATGAATTGTACCGCTAAATTATATGTGAGTGCATTTTTGCAGCATTTTTAAATTTTGCAATCTTACTGTGCGTGAATTGTACCGCTAAATTGTGCCACTAAACTAAATTCCTGGATAACTATAAATGCATCATTAAACATGTGATCTTATCTTGCATAACATGTATCGCTAAACTAAGCGCATGGGAGATTATGAAAATATTCTAGAACTTGTGAATCGACGAAATTGTGTGTGGATAATATTTCTAAACAAAGTGTGTATTGGTTATTGCGAAGCCATGGGAAAGAGGTGTCAGAGGAAGAATATTGATCTAGGTAGTATACATTATAGTTGTATTAAGCATAATACGGTGGCTGAAAAAAAGCTATACAATGGGCGAAGAAGAGATACACGGTTAGCAGAATATGAGTAGAGAGATTTTATTCATATAAAATTAATTTATTCAATAACTCAAGTATAAATTTTTCTTTCAAATCGCTTGGACGTCTTGAAGGTGGAAAGGTGGAAATATTGTGGATGTTGAATTTTCTCTCTTCTATATTCTTCTCTTTTTCTCTTGTTGCTATTAGTGTGAGAGAAAGATAACGTACGCCTACCATACCGAACTAAACCCAACCCTCACACCATGACCACTGCACCACGGGTTTCCCAATACGTAAAACTCAGTAAAAATTAAACCTTTTTTAAATTGTGGTTTGGCCAACATGCAACGCAGGGTCCAACCCCAAGCATAAAGATTGGATAAAGGTTTGATCATGGATTTTAAAGAGGTGGAAGAATGGAAAAGTTTGGGAGTGATGAAAAGGAGCAAAGCCGAGGGAAAACGGGGTTATCTTTGCATTCTTGAACCTTCCCGATTATCATGCCTTATTATTAGTGATGTGTACGGGGTTATTGCAGCATTCTTGAATTGTGCATACATCTTGCGTGATTATTAGCACTAAATTAAGCGTGTACGATGTTATTGCAACATTCTTGAATCTGCAATCTTACTTTGACTGAATTTAATGTTAAACTAAGTGCGTGAAGAGTTATTTAAGCATTGAACTTGCAATCTTATCATGTGTAAATTTTATCCAAGACTAAGTGTATGAGGGGTTATTGTCACATTCTAGAATTTGTGATGTGATCATACATATATTATACAACTAAACTAAGTGCATGAGGGTACTACAACATTATTGCACTTACAATCTTATTATGCATGAATTTTACACTTAACTAATTTTGTGTGTAACTAAGAAAATTAAGGAGGAATTTCAATGGCAAAAACCCAGCCTGGAAAGCAAAGAGTTTATGATCGTGTGTCTTTGGGCACCAGATCCTAGTAAGGCTCCGTACATAAAAGCGATTTGAAAAGATTGAGGCTCATCGCAATAGCTACAATGCCAGGGTGAGGTGGTACTATGTGCTAGAGGAATCCTATAGCGGGCGTAAAAAGTTCACGACTCAAAGGAATTGTTCCTTTCGGACCACATTGACACCCAGAGTGCTCACATCATCGAAGATAAATGCTTCATCCACAGCTTCAAAAACTACACTGTACTCTATTGTGTCGGACGTGATGATATTACTGCAAATTCGAATACAAGGCTTACTCGATTCTTTCATCCAAAACCGCGTTGTAGTGTATTGCAAGAACGAGATGCCTTACAACTCGGATGATCTGAAGGTGCAGTGTGAGATATGCAAGGACTAGTTTCATCCAATGTGTCTCTCAATGACTATCAAGCAGAAGAAGCTGCTTAACATGTTTCTATGCAATGAGTGTGCTGATCCAGATGCAAATAGGGCTAATTGGGAATCATCTCCCATGTCGTGGCTAGAAGGGGGTTCGGCGAAGCGGATGAAGGCAAGTGTCTATAATTTTAAGTAAAAAATTATTTACAAAGATCGTCTATCAAACACGCCCCAAATCATTTCCAAGGTCTAGCAAAAAAATACGTGCACAACTAGTGCAACTCTCTAACTACTACCAAAAGTAACGAGGAAAATATTAGTATCAACAAAAAAATTCAATATTGCAAGAAGAAGGCAATAAAAATATGATCATCAAAACATATAAATCTTTTTATTAAGATTTAAATAAAACTAAATTGGAGTTATTTACATCTCAATTGAATTTAAGAATTTAAAATTTTATTAAATACAAAAAGATATGGATATATATTAATTTGACTTAGTGAAAATATATACCATTTAGAGAAATTATGTCATTTAAACTAAAACTTATTTCACTATTGACTTGTTATCATTTAGTCCTAGATTATTGTTGATGATATTTTTTAATATGTATTGTGTAATTTTAGCACAAACCAAAATGTTAATGTGGACACGAGATTTGGATTGTTGTAATAAGGAAATAGTATAGTTTTGATATTTTTTAAATTTGATACTTTGACAAGTTTGGTGCTTTCATTTTAAAAATGGGCAAATAACCTATATTATTTTATTTTTAAAACAAAAGTAGCATAATTGCCATTTTAACGGCTTGTGACCGGTCAATTACCCTTGAAAGAGTAGAATCACAATTTTACCCCAAATAAATTATACTATTATGTTCAACTCACAAGCCACTTCTAGCCCATGTTGAAACAATTTTTTCTTTAATGGTTATTGACATGTCCGGACTTATTGAAAATGGGGCAATTCATCCACTTTTGTCAAATTAAAATGACACATTGGCCACTTTCGTCAAATAAAAAATGGCACTTGTACAATTTTGAAAAAAAAAGAGACCAAACTTGCCACAGTATCAAAAGGACAAAAAAATCGTGCCTTTCGACTGTATTGACTATGTGATTGAAAACGAGAACAGCTGTAAAGCATTTGTTTCATCACAAACTTATCCACAGGACACCATACGCCAGACAATCTGATTTATTTATTTTTTTCCTTAAATGGTAATATCGGATACCATACACATAACTAGCTGATTGATTTTATATTTTCCTTGAAGGATAATATAAGAAAGGAAACTCAGTCATAAAATATCCTGAGTTGACCACCGCCTCAACTTTATTGTACTTGAATTGGACAACATAATTGAGTGTGTAATTATTTCAGCATTCTTAAATTTCCAATCATATCGTGCGTGAATTGTACCACTAAATCATATGTTAGTGCGATTTTTGCAGCATTTTTTTATTTTGTGATTTTATCCTGTGTGAATTGTACCAGTGAACTAAATGTGTGTGGGGCTATTGCAGTATTTTTGAATTTGCAATTTTGTTATCCGTGAATCATGCCGCTAAACTAAATGAGTGGATAACTATTTATGCATTATTAAAATTGTGATCTTATTTAGAGTAAATTAATTCATTAATTAATTCAGATAACTCAAGCGTAAATGTTTCCTTCAAATCGCTAAAACATCCTGTAGGTGGAAAGGTGTGAATATTGTGGAGGCTGAATTTCCTTTCTCCTATCTATTTATCTTTCTCTTATTGTTGGTAGTGTGTGAGAGAAAGATAACGTACGCCAAACTTAACCCAACCCTCAAAACATGACCATCGTACATGTTGCATGGTTAGTAAAACTAGATAGATCATGAAAATTTTCCTAATTGTGGTTTGGCAAACATGAACGTTGGGTCCAACCCCAACCATACGAACTAGATTAAGTTTGTGCGAGGTTATTGCAGCATTTTTGAACCTGTGAAGATATCGTGCGTGATTAGCACTAAATAAGGCATGTTTGGTGTTATTGTAACATTCTTGAACTTGCGATCTTATGGTGATTGAATTCAATGCTAAAATAAGTGTGTGAAGAGTTATTTAAGCATTGAATTTGCAACCTTATCATGTATGTATGTTATCCCAGGCTAAATGTATGAGGGGCTATTGTCGCATTCTTGAATTTGAAATCTCAGTGTATGTATATTATAGAATTAAACTAAGCGTGTGAGGGTGCTACAACGTTTTTTCACTTACAATCTTATTATGGATGGATTTTTAAATTAAACTAATTTTATGCTTAGCTAAGAAACCCTTTGCAATCTCTGTTGCACACTCAAATATATTAGATACTACACACATAACTAGCTGATTGAGTGGGGTTATTATGGAATTCTTGAATTTGTGATTTTTTCGTGCGTGAATCGTTCCACTAACTAAATGTGTGGATAACAATTATGCATTGTTAAACTTGTGATGTTATATTGCTTAAATTTTAATCACTAAACTAAGCGTGTGAGAAATTATGAAAACTTTCTAGAACTTTCGAATCGATAAAATTGTGCTTGGATAATATTGCTAAACAAAGTGCATATTGGTTATTTTGTATCCAGGGGAAAGAGGTTTCATAGTAAGAATATTGATTTAAGTAGTATACATTATAGTTGTAGTAAGCGTGATACGGTGGGTGAAGAAAATCAATACAGTGGGCGGAGAAAAGCTATTCCGTGAGAGGAAAATGAGCAGACAGATTTTATTCATCGAAAAATAATTAATTCAATAATTTAAGCATAAATTTTTCCTTATAATTGCTCAAACATCTGGAAAGGTGTTAATGTTGTCTATATCCTTCTCTCTTTCTCTTCTTCATTGTCTCGGAGAAAAAGATAGCATACGCCTACCGTACCGAACTAAACCCAACCCTTAAATCATAACCACCGGGTGACACGAAGTGGGTAAAATTGTGAATGATACCCCGCAGACATCAGAACACCAAGGTTTATATAATAAAGACTTGGTCAAAGCCGTGGGCAATAAAACTACCACAAAGATTCAAGTTCTTAGCCCGGAGAATCTTGTTAAATTATGTACCCATAGCAAAGCAATTGTAGAGAAAAGGAGTACCTGTAAGTCCTCTGTGTTCAATTTGTCTGTCCAAGAGGGAATCAGTGCATCATCTTTTTGCTGAGTGTGAAGTTATTACAAAAGCCTGGAGGTGTAGTAGATTAGGATTTGATTTCACATTGGTGCGAAATTTCAAAAACTGACTGGCTGAATGGATTCAAATTGCACCAACAGAGAAGGATATCAAATTATCATTGGTGCGAAGAGGAAATTTTTGCGGTCGAAGGATAAACGGTTTGGCGGAGAGGAGACATTTGAAGGAGAAACAATTTAGCGGAGGAAACGGTTGGAAGGAGAAACGGCCGGAGGAAAAGGTGGCGATGACGAGGTTGGACGGGTATGAGCGATGCGGGATAGAAAAAAAGGGTTCAGTATTTTTGGTTTTGTTTAAAAATGAGATTTATGTAAAATATATAGTATAATAGGGAGGGGTAAAGTTGGGGGAAATAATTTGAATGGTCAAGGGTAAACTTATCTTTTTACGTCTGGTCAATGATCAGAATTTAGTCAACGCCGAAATGTGGCTGGAAGGTTATATCGGCACAATTCATCATAAAAATTTGGTTAGTTTGGCCCTTTATAATTTTACAGTGTTATATTGGCACTTTCAACCTAAAGGTATTGTTAGAAAAATATTTAACCCTATACATAAATATGGGAGCAAGCAGTGGTGAAAATCACTCTGAAACCATTCTTGTGGTTTCACCTCATCAATCTCTCTTTTCCACCCCATCGATTGAAACCACAAAGAAACCACTTCATTTTGACCCCCCACCATGGTTGAAACCAATATGAAACCACTTCATGAACCTTACTTGATTTCGCTATCCCACTCATTAATTTTACCTTCAATATTTAATTTAAATAAATTTGTCTACCCAAAATAAATTGAAATATGAAATTTAATAATACAACTTTACTTTTGTAATCTATTTTCGTTTTCAAAATTTTTATTTGGTTTTATTAAATTTAAATGAAAAAAACAAAATTTGAAAAAACGTAAATTTTGAGGGAAAATTTCCATTTGGACTATGGCCCAATCAAGTGGCATCACGTGTCCAAACAAGTGAAAAGCAAAAAAACAAAAGCTGCTGGAGTGGGCTTGTCAGCTTCACGTGGGCTTGTCAGCTCATCTTCACATTTGGGGCGGTTTCAAATAAGTGAAATCGGGGGTCTCACTAAATAAGTGAAATTGGGGGGTTTCACTTAAGTGAAACCAAAGCCAGGTTTCACTTATTTGAAACCACGTTAAAACCCCTATTGTGTGATCTTGTGGTTTTGAGTGTGGTTTCATTTTCGAATTAAAACTAATCTGAAACCCCCACTGCACATGTTCTTAATGACTTGAAGACCTTACACATATTAATATGGAATAGTATCAATTACGAAGAAGTACTAGTGAACATAATGTGCTAAAATATAAGGCGGAATGTACGATGAAGGGATCTTCCTCTATTATGAAACCATTCGGAAAACTCGATATAAATCTACCTAACGGAATACCGCTTCAAGTCAGTGTTCAAACTCAAAACAGTCAGAATAGGAACCAATAGACTTGTCATTTCTCTATCACAAGTTGCATACTACTTATAAGACATGCCGACCGCACAAATCTAATTGGTTAATTTGTGCATACAAAAATCTCTAACTCGCACGAGATTAGACAACCAAAATAAATCGTTCTAAAGGCAACTTAACCAAAAATAAATTGATCGAGATAGCCTAAATCATCCAAACCCATCGAAGTTTACAAATCTACAATGTTATCTTAGAAGGAATCGCCAAAAATCTGTATTAAAATGATTTTTGACACACATTTCTCCAAAACCAACTTAGAGAGTAGACTGGAAGTCAACACAGTTTTACCGGATAAAAGATCGCCAGAAAACCTAATTTGACAGGAAATGTTGGTCTAAATATTATAACAAAAATAAGACTCATTTTTTAAACCCACCATTTTGCTTCAATATAACTAGAAAACCCTTTAAGTAAAAGGGAAAAAAAGAAAAAAGAAAAAAAATAACTGAAAATGAGAAAAAGAAACAAAACAGTCTTAGACTGGTGGGCGCATTCTTCCCTTAAAACCCCCTCCTCGCTGCCTAGACCAACGGCTCTGTCCAACACTGTTTCTGATCGGCGAGCCATCGTTTTGCGAGTCTTCGTCTGGTGAGCCTTCTTGTTCCAAAGTCATCTCTTTTGTCCCGTAGTTCAGAAGCAAGCTCTTTGTTCCGAAGCTTGGTCTTCAGTCCCGGTGAGCCTTCCGCCCTGGGGAGTTTTTCCGTCCAACGAGCTTTTTTGAAAGAATGATTTTCCCATAATGATTATTCTTGATGATCAGAAGAATAAATAGAGTACAAGACAAAAAAGTAGATTAATCCAACTATAACTCTAAACAAGATAAAATCAAATTTAATCCAGTGGCGGAACTAGACCAAAATTTTAGGAGGGGCGGATGTTAACTAAATTTTAGAAGGGGTGGATGTTACCTAAATTTTACCGGGGCGGATGAAGAATAAATGTATATCTACCCCGTTCATTTGCCGGGTGTTACTTCAAGGACAAGAAAGTAATGAAGAGCACCAAGGTCCTTAATCGCAAACTCCCGGTGTGTACTATCAATAAACTGTCGAAGGAGAGTCGAGTCATTGCCTGTGAGAATGATATCATCCACATAGACCAAAAGATATAGCAAGGAAGACCCTCTAGAAAAAATGAACAAAGACATATTGGCAGAGCTGCACTGAAAATTGAGCTGAGTAAAAAAAGTGCTGAAGCGCTAACCATGCTCGGGGAGCCTGCTTAAGGCCATAAATAGCCTTCCGTAAGTGAAAAACATAGTATGGATGAACAGGATCCCGGTAACCAACTGGTTGCTTCATGTAGACAGGAGAATCAAGAACACCATTGAGGAAAGCGTTCTTGACATCTAGCTGATGAAGAGGCCAAGCACACATGGTGGCAATGGCAATAACCGTCCAGACGGTGGATGCTTTGACCACAGGACTGAAAGTATGGTCAAAATTGAACCCCAGAACCTGTGAGAAACCTTATGCCATAAGTCTAGCCTTATGACGCTCAACAGTACCATATGGTTGATACTTCAGCCGATAAACCCATTTGGAGCCAACATTGTTAGCATCTGAAGGGCGAGGCACCAAATCCTAAGTGTGTTGACCACGAAGAGCCGCCATCTCATCATCCATCCCAAGTTGGATCCTGAAGAGCAGTGCAATAATCTATCAGCTCAGACTGAGCAAGCAAGGCAACAGTAAGACCATGGGAAATAATATCTGAATAATCTCTGCGTTGAATAGCTCCAGTCTTCGATCGGGTGACCATGCGATGAGTGCGAGTTCGAGGAGGAGAGACCGGGGGAGTATAACCGGTCGAGGAGGATGGTGAAGAAGCAGCCAAGCTGTGCGGAGATTGAACAGGCGCACTGACCGGTGGAGAGACAGTAAGCAAGGTACTGAAGGATACGTAGTCGGCATAGGAGCAACTGGAGGCAAAGGAGGTGCCAAATGAGGATCAACAAAAGTAGAAACATCTAACACAGAAGGTGGAGAACCGTTCGCTGAAAAAATGAATGGGGCAAATGGAAAGCACGTCTCATCAAAATGAGCATGTCGAGTGACATAGACTATGCCAGTAGTGCGATCAAGGCACCAAAAACCTTTATACTACGAGTTGTAGCCAATAAAAACACATGGAATACTGCGAGGAGATAGCTTGTGGTCGGCAAATGGGTGAACAAACGGGAAGACCCAACAACCAAAGGCATGAATATTGGTATATATGGGTATCTGACCATTAAGAACCTCATTTGGTGATCGTCCGCCAAGAACATGAGTAGGTAACCGATTGATGGTACAAGCGGCTGCAGCAAAGGCATCAGGCCAGTGGGAGAGAGGAACATGAGAATGATACAACATAGACAAACCCATCTCAGTAATGTGACGGTGCTTGCGCTCACAGCCCAACCGTTCTGCTCAGGAGTATACGAGCAAGAAATCTGATGGTGAATGCCCTTTGTCTGAAAGTGAGAGCGTAAGTGACCATTTACGAACACAATCCCCCCATCACTCTGAAACACCTTAATGGTGGAAGAGAACTGGTTCTCCACAAAAGCCTCAAACTGGCGATAAACATCCCAA
>JAULKM010007471.1:0-14998 GCA_032355605.1 Rubia tinctorum | reverse complement strand
CCCCGACTTGCCAAACTATCTACTTAGTTGTATTTAGTAAGCATATTGGGCTTAAAAATAGTATTTTTGAGAGGTACGGCGACGACCTCCCACAAAGTGAGGGTAGTAGGTAAGGGGTGAGAGTGAGGACAGGTGGGTTTGTGATTAATTATTAATTATTTAAAGGGCATTTTGGTCTTAGAATGTATGAAAATTTTCTAAATATGAATACTGTGAAGATTTAGATGGCACAAAACTAAAAAGGAAAGTGTGCAGATATGGTTGGGACAGAGGGAATAGTAGTATTATTGGCTAAATAGAAGCCATTAGAGTAGAGTAGTTTAGAAGAAAATAATTTTCATTAGGTTGAATTTTGACAAAAAAATTCCCACATAGAGGACTCGTGATGGTGATCCATAATGCATTAAAATTTTACATTCCAATGCCATCTATGCAGTTGAACGACTTGAGTTATTGGAGAGCTCCTTGGATGCTGCATCGTTGGTTTATAATCTTAGTACCAGATTGGTTTCGGTTCTACATATTGGCTATGTGACAAAGCCCGAGTGAAAATGAATTTTATTCCACAATTTGCTGCTCTTAATTTGACAAACTATAAAGCTTTTGTTGTGGATTAGGCTGAGTCAAGAGATCAATTACTCGGTATAGTATAATATGCAGATAGTTCAGCAAAATAGTTCAAGTAATAATTATTTGCAAGACAATGTTGAGGTGTATTTTTGAGGTTCATTTCGATAGGGAAACTAGAGAACACCAAAACATACGAGGGCGATTGGGGTAATTTATGCAGACATGTAATTATTGGAGTTGGATAATTTAAGATAATGTTCATGCTTTCTTGTTTCATAGTTCTCTTATTTCTTTACTGCTTCAGTTTCATAGAGTTATAAATTGGAAAACCTACCTTTCACTTATGACATGTTCCCTGAATCATGTAACAAGCCCAATCAGAGTTCCAATGGATGAACTATTTGTGCTTGAACTTGTTTTGAAAAGATTTTCTTACAAAATCTTTTTGTTACTATCACTTCTTTATGGGAGGTGAAGCATTAATTTCTGAAGCACATGCCTAATTATGATGACTTGAGTAGCTGGTGTGTAATTTAAGTTATTTTTGGGATATATACAAATATAAGCCTATATATTTGAGGTAAGTGCAAATATAACGCTCAAATAAATGAAACTACAAAATCAACTCTAACTAGTTGATGAAATTGCAAATATAACACTCAGGTGAAAAATCCGGTGTTGACTGGCATTGTGACCTCCCAAAAAATGACAAAAATACCCTCATACCAAAAGCTGAATTGGGTAGAAAATTATACCCTTATTCACCACAGGACCATCGTGGGACCATCACCGGACCAGGTAGGATTATATCAACATAATATAAGATTATATCAGCACATTCCTTAAACGTGAGGGTTATATCAGCACATTCCTAAATAATGTAGGGTTATATCATCACATATATATTACAAAAGCAAAACTCATCAACATTAAAAACCCTAGGTCGAAGAATACAACAAAATAAAAACTACATACAACACCGAAGGTCATCCAGTCATCAATGTGGACAAAACTCAACAAAATAAACAAAATATCATCAAAATCCTAATATTTTATAAAACTTACACTGCATACGTCTATTCATGTGACAAGAAAGGGAAAATACAAAATCAAACTCAATATCAAATTAATCTAGTGAATTAAGGAAAAATTTGGATGAAAATACCATTTTTCAAAGGTTCCCACACCTCCACTTCAACGTCCGCTTCGTTGACCTCACCAAGGCTCTTTCATCGCCACTAAAATCACACTTTGGAACGTCAAAAATCTGTAGAAGTGGTTGAAATGGTAATTTGTACTTATATGACACTTTTTTATGGTATGTGGTAATATGAGTCTACAGTTTTTCATGAATGTGCTAATATAACCCTATAATTTTTAGGAATGTGATGATATAACCCTATAAGTTTTCATAATATTCTAATAAACCCTACTAGTCCAGCGGCAGTCTGGCGGCAATATTTGGGTTATATGATGCTAAGGGCAATAATGTCATTTACTTTTTTTCATTGGGAAAAAATGTATTTTCTTGAAATCTCAGCTAAAATGTACTGAAAAGGTTTATATTTGCACTTTCAATTATCAGAAAGTTATATTTGCACTTATGTGAGATATATATGATTATACATGCACTCTTCTCTTCTTTTTTGAATTTTTTTATTCTATTTATGAAATTTGATACACTAGTGATTCATGATCATATCTAAGAGTTTGTGAATTTGGATTCAATTCTAATGATGTCATTTACAGTGTTATTTCATATTTGTGAGTAACAATTAGAACGTATGTAGTTTCAGCAATCAGGTGATGTGAAGGTTAAACTATCAATAATAAGGCCCATATAGTAAGAGATTAGTTCACCTAACCCACCTCGACGATAAAAAACCTGAAATATGAAATGGACATATATACAAGATATGAATGTCATTGATCTTGATTGGTTTTGAAAAGAAGTTAAAGTTTTGTTGTTTGAGTAATATCATCTAGATATTGGCCTAGAATATGCATGGATTATATGGATTCATTATGTTTATATTACCATATTTATGTCAGCTAGTAGTTTCGTAATTGACTGAATCTTTAATGGTTAAATTTGTAGGTGAGTATGATATTAGCACCAGGAACAAGTGAAACTACCCAGATTGATGGATCAGCTGATCAATCCTCCTATAATACTAGAGAAGATGCTAAATTTGGAAACAATGTTGAGCATTCCACTTCAAAAAAGGCAACACATGGCATTGGAGTCAAGTTTATTAAGGTGTGAGGTGTTAATCTTTTTTCCCTTGCCATTGTCTTAAAAAGATCCGAGTATCTAGTTTCTGCTGGTTATTTTAAGTGATTTTGTTTCGAAAATATTACAAATATTATTTCAGCATAACTGGTGGTGAACCTTCCGAGAAGCAAAACAATTGCGAAGGTACTACTTCTGCAAAATATAATCCCTCGAACAATACAGGTACAGGTTTATTTGCACTTTCACATAGGTTTGAATTAAAAGAATGTATAAAAGAAAGACTGTAGGTTCAATATTCAGTATTCACTTACCTACAATTATAATGTTAATGTGGTGAAAGAAATTATAAATATATTGACTTGCATGGCTTTGGGACTAAACTATAAACAATACTTTCTGATGCAGATCGCAAAGTCTTATTGCTTGCTGCACATTTGGTTCATGAAGCATGTGGTATTCGTTCAGTTTATGAAAATTTATTTGAATACATCCTTTTTCATATCAAAATTATTTTATTTTTCATATGTACCTCCTGAACATGCTTGCTCCGATGAATTTTGGAAGAAAAATGGAGAGATTTTTCAAACCTGTCGCAGTCGTGGATTTACTTTTCCTCAAATACAATGTATGCTATCAACACTTGATAAGTGAATCACATGTTTGGTTTCTTTTTCTAGTTTTTATGTCTTTCATTTTTTGTCCTATCAACAGTTGGATCCAGCTGAGAAGCTATAACAAACAGGCTCTCCCATGGAAACAGTACTATTCAAGAGCAGTACTGAAACAAACAGGCTCTCCCATGGAAACGGTATATATATTTTCTATTTTGAGTCTGTTAATTAGTTGTATGTATGGTGTTAGGGCCTAAATCAAGGATCTGTGAGCTCTACCAAATCAAGAGCAGAAACTTGTACGCCAAAGCATTGGGTTTCTCCACTATATCAAAGGCTTATCTCCACTATAATTGTCGAAGATGACACTGACCATGACTTTTCCAAATTCATGGGGAGGTAGATTTGCAATTTAACAAGTATTACCTGGACAGATTATCTGTTAGTGGAAATACTTCATCAGATCAAAGTGGCCAAAAAGGTGCATCCAATGCTCAGGAAATTTTCTTTGGGAGTGATCAGGATCTTAATCTTCAAGATGACAAGTTATCAAAGAAGTTACAGAGCCTCGGTTTGATTTGCAAGGTAACACTTTCAATCTTTGAGCTTCATATTCTTCTGAATGCCATGTCCTAACATTTGTTTTCTCTAACAGCCTGTTGTGGATGATGAAGTATTGATTGATACAGAGATCAGACATCTTCAAGAAGAGATGCATCGACATGTTAGATCATTTTCCCTTTCAATCTTTCTATGCCAGCCTATTGTTTACTGTTTAAAATTTGACTTCTTTCTCATGGGTACATACATCAGTGTTCTAGGCTGCTTTGGTATTTGGTTGTGCTGCAATTGCATACTTTTTGATGATTTTTGCATACTTTTGTGTCGTTTCTCAATATTTCCATGTTATTATTTTCCTTGATGTGGTTATCTTACTGTGGTAGGCTGCTGATGTGAAGAATGTTTTGGAAAAAATCGTTACAGCTATTCAGTGTGAGATAGAGTCCGAGAAAAGGTATGTTGGTTTTTAACTATGTTTGGTAGTGTGAGCCATTAGCATTCCTATCTTCGGAAACTAAGAGTAATGAAGGTTGCTCTGCAGGAGTTTGGAAAATTCTGCTATGGACCAATTGGCGCAACTGGCATACAACAAATTCAAGGTGACTAGAGCTGCTGGATATATTCAACTGACTTGTGATTTTTCTTATTTTATTTTAGTTTGGTTTATAATTAACTGAAAATTCAAGGTGACTGGAGCTGCTGGGAATATTCAAAATTCAAGTGTTTTATAATTTTTTATTTTTTTATTTTTGGTTTATAACTGTAAATCCTGTTATGTTTCTAGTTGTAGGAGAGTAGATTCATTTCTTTACCATGTGCTAATTTCAAATCCTATTTTTTTTTGTTTTGTTCTACTGTAACTCTTTCATGTTCCAGGTGAAGCGTCCAAAGTCTTCACGCATGTGTAAGAAGCCAAGTCGAGCTGCTTTAGCCTTTGCCCGCCGTACGCTTGCAAGATGCAGACAGTTTGAAGATTCGGCCAAGAGCGGCTTTAGCGAGCCTCATCTACCGGATGTCATCCTTAGTAAACCTCCAAGAAAGACTGTTGCGGAGCCTGCCCATGTCTTGAACGTTCAAAAAAATGCTAAGTGGAAAGGTGCAAGTTAGTGTAATCAGTTTTAATTTTCTATTTTGATTTTGATCAAGTTAATTTATATGAATGAAAGTTTTGATTCATCAACTGCATTTTGTTTGTTTGTTCTGTCAGCATGTGGTCCAGTGTTGATTAAAACTCAGAAGCCTGATAGTCAGAGTGAGAAATCGCAGCACAGTTCTCGGAGCATGGCGTCATCAACCAAGCCATCCAAAACAACTTCAGGTCTTACGCCCTAAGAATTCATATTCGCACCACTTCTTCCTCCAGCCGTCGGACCAATTCCGTGACTGACTGCTACTTCTGGTGACTTTGATATGTCAAAACAATGGAGTGACTTTATGTTAGATCCCGAAATTCGAATTTGATTTTTATTAAATTTTGGATTTGAAGATGGATTGGTAAAACTTTAATTACAGAACCATAATATCTACTCTTGGGTTGTGGTAGAGATTTTTTTAGGCGACTAAATTGTCTCTATGAATCCCAAACAATGTTGGGAAAAACTCAATCAAAAAACTCTTTTTGCTTTGATAATACGTACTTTCCATGCCTTCACTACAAGAACCGTGACTTTAACCTCGGTTTTGGGGTTCTTTTTACCTTGATTTTTTGTCAAGGAACTGAGGTAAATAGTGGCCTAATAAAAAATTCATTTCTTTCCGCAATTCTTAACCTAGGTAAAAATGTATTTTTACCTTGATTTTTCTAAAAAGTTATTGAGGTAAAAACCTTTTTAACCCAAACCAGAACCAAACATGGTGCGACATCGGTTGGTTTATGGTATGACCAATGATGGTGATGAAGACCAACTTCGATCTAACCAAATTCTGAAGCTACATTGCTCTGTATAATACCATACGGTCGGTTAACTCGAATGAGTGAGCAATCATTTTCATCGGCGATGTCGGGCATTGTTATCAAAGACGTCGATCTTCTATCAAATCGACCAACGTCACACCATATTAACATACGGTATCGGCCTATACGATGTCGGTCATTTAGTTCAGTGACGTTGGTAGTGTAGACACATAATCGTATTTTAGACTCAATTGCATGGTTATTTAATATTTGATATCACTAATATTAGTTTAACGTGACACTATATATTTGATGTTCATTTAATTTGACATATAAGCACTTGACATAAGAAATTAGTTCAAAACATTCCATGCTCACAATAAAAACTATTAGTTTAAAAACTATTAGTGGTACTCAATCTCTATAGCATAATTTCTTTATGTCATTAACAACAGTAAATGACAAGCCCATTCATCTATACGTCAAAAGCCCATTGATACTGTTATAAGGTAAGCAGAGAAAATGGCATGAGAGAGAATTCCAAAAAGTGTAGTAAGTAATAAGGAGAGAATCTAGGTTTAATGACACAAGATCGTCGTAGCCAAGCCTATCAAAAGCTATAAATTTGAAGTATGAATTCAAATTCAAAAATCAGACATTCCCATAAAATCGCAAATGTAGCCGAGATGCACGCAACACTTCGCGAAGACAATATAAGTTACTATGATGATGAACACATTGTTACATCTTAGGAGATAAATAGAACAACAGTTCACATTCATTCAACAGACACAATCATCGCTTCGTGTTTTGTTGACTTCATGGCTATGGGGCTTATGGTGTATACTTAACCTAGCCCTCAACTTAACCATGAACCGAACAACGCGGAGCCACGCCTAAAAGTGGGGAAGGCACTTGTAAGTGACTTCGATATTCTAGCAACCATAATAAAACGAACTATCTTAAACCCTAACAAATGGAGCCACAATTACGATCTATTATAAATATGGGAAGAGCATCATTGGTTCAGGAAAGCACGTCAAACTAAGAAATACCAATTCTTTAAATGAAATAACTGACTAGATCGTCGAAGTACTTTCCCCGGAATCACTTTCGGGGTCTTTCTTGCAGGACCGCACTCGCACTACGGTGATCGCCAGCCACTTCGCCTGACAAGGATTACAACATCACTAATTGACTAAATTAACTGAAAAAGTAAGATTTGGGTGAGTTATTGTGAGATATTTCAAAGAAGAAACCAAGGTTCGATAAAGATAAAGAGTGGGATTGGAAAACTTCCCACTGGTACTGCTCTGAAACTAAGACTGCAGAAGTAATGGCGTAGAGACAATAGTAGCGTCGGTCATCCCAGTTCGACTAAGAATATCACGAGCATAATTGGCATGGCCAAAGAACAAACCCGATGAAGTGGACTCTACCTCCAAGTTGAGGAAATAATGCAAAAATGCTATGTCTTTAATGGAAAAATTCTTATTAGTCCTAGCAATAAACTGATGAATGGCTGCGAAGCCATTTCTAGTGAGGATAGTATCGTCCACATAAACCAGAAGGTACACCAGTG
Organism: Rubia tinctorum; assembly: GCA_032355605.1. Taxonomy (NCBI): domain Eukaryota; kingdom Viridiplantae; phylum Streptophyta; class Magnoliopsida; order Gentianales; family Rubiaceae; genus Rubia; species Rubia tinctorum. The sequence continues at coordinate 7,544 of JAULKM010007471.1, read as the reverse complement.
TAGTACTCTGAGAAAAAACAAAGAGAGACGGGTCTGCTGAACTGCAATGAAAACCAAGCTGACGTAGGTAAAGGCTTAAACAGGAACAAAGAATAAACAGGAACAGGAACAGATCCAAAACAACCTCAATAGGAGACTTACCACCAAGAATAGAATTAGGTAGGTGGTCAACTATATAAACTGCAGAAGGGAAAGCATCCACCCAAAATTAATTTGATGCGAAAGAATGATATAACAAACAAAGGCCAGTTTCTATGATGTGACGATGATTCCGCCCAGCCCACCATTTCGAGCATGTGTATAGGGAGAGTACATCTGCTGATGAATTCCACAAGAGACAAAGTAAGTCTACAATCAATTATTAGTGAAATCTGCACTGTCATCCGTCTATAAGATTTTGACCTCGGTGGAAATCTTAGTATCAAACAATTTCAGGAGCTAGAGAAAAATGTCGAAGAAATCCTCCTTTCGACATAACGGGAAAAACCATGTGAATCATGAAATATCGTCAATAAAAACAACATAGAAAGAAGAATCCTCTAGAAATAAAATTGGGGCTAGTCCCCACAAATCACAGTGCATTTTATCCAACAAACCAGTGCCCCACTTGTTACTGGTATAAAAGAGCATATGTTTGCTCTTGGCTATTTGACAAGAAGAGCAATTAACAAGTGTGGGAAAATAAGAATTGATGGAGATATGACCTTGTTTACTCAATAACTGAAGAGTGTCATAAGACACATGGACAATGCGAGAATAAAACTGATTAAAGGAATATCAAAGTTTTTCAGAGCGTAATTTACCAAAAAAGGTAGTATTGCCTGTCTCAAGGAAATAAAGACCTGAACTATGACGGCATTTACCCATGATCTTTCATGTATTCTTGTGCTTAATGAAAAAAATATTGGCATCAAATATAACAATAGCTGGTAAATCACGAGTAACTTTACTAATAACCAGTAAACTACTGGGGATTTGAGGAACGATAATAACATCATATAGAGGCAAGCCAGATATATTACAATGACCAATATGAGAAACATGTAGCGATTCACCATTATCCACATATACATAACTAGAGCCACTATATGTTTGTAGCTTCTCAATATGTCAAAGATTAGAAGCAGGGTCGCCACTAACAATTTAGAGCCCTAAAGCAAATTTTAAAAAAAAAGATGACTCGCGTATAATTTTTAAAGTGTAATATTTGAGAAATGGGGTCTCAAATGTGAGAAAAATAAAAAAAATTGGAAGGTAATTAAATTATGTAATATTTATTTGTTTTTTCTAAGTATAGTTTTAAAAATTTTAAAAATGAGACCCATATATAATTATTAAAATGGGGGTCTAGGAAAACATTTTATTTGACGGGATTGGTCCAGGTATGATTCGAAGTAATGTGAGTGGTTGCATCATAGTCAAAGAACCACCGATCAACAACACAAGAACCGCAGAGCGGCATAATATCAAAAATATAATGCCGAATGTTGGCAAAAATGCTGGAGCGCTGACAAGCATGATGCGCAGTCCAGGAAGGAAAAAATATATCTATAGTATATATTAAAAGAGGTCATTTTGTCACATGACATTCACATATAATTTTTACACTTGTCATTCACACATAATTCCACGTCACTTTCTAAAATTAATTGAAAATGTAATATTTTATAAAGTCAATATTCAATTTACAATGCAAAGCTCTTCCCCCATTTCCAATTTTCTTTCTATACTTCATTGATTTTCAATTAATGAGTAATTAATCATACCCTATTTATTAGGATGAACATTCTTTTTGTATTTTCAATTTCCAATTTGGAGAAAAATTCTTTCATAATACTTATTTTTACAATATTATTTTTAATTTAATACACTTTTCATTTTGTTTTACATTTTTAATATTATCAAACTATATTTCATGATAATAAGTGAATCATTTTCATCTACCTATTCTTTTTTTTTACTCACTACAATTAATTATTTCCACGTAATTTAATTTGCCTACAAAAATATCTAAAATTACTATGTTAAACATATAGAATAATAGATGGGGTAAATTTTATTTATATATATAAGTGTTTCTAATAAATTTTAATTTTGAAGCAAAAATCAGTATAAAATTCTTTATATAAATATTTAAAATAGTACTAAAAGATTATATTTGTAAATACTTTCAATGATTTATTTAACACTTTGTAAAATTTATTTGCAATTTTTCTTAGAGTCCATCTCTTGAAAATGGTTTTCCATAAGTTATGAAAAAACCAAGACTTAAATTGCTAATTACAAGAAATCAAGATAAAATTTTCATATTGCATTAATGAATCATAAACTTATAACTACTGCAAATTTCATAATAAATTTTTAGTATTGCAACTAAAATATTTTACCTTTCTATAATCTTAATTCAACCCCGTCTTTCCAGATGCCTATGGAAAGACGATGTTTCCCAAGATATTGTCTATTTATACAAATTTATTTTATTTTTGTTAACTAATATTTAGAAATTATATATTCCTCTCTTCTCTATCATACGGTCCTCATCTTCTTCTCCATTTTGGCATCACCGCCGCCGCTACCATGGCAGGGCTGACAACTCCGCCTCCTTTAACCTATGCTAATTTCGTTACCTAACACACTGCTCAACCAGATTCCTCAAAATCCAACACTGATAGATCTACCTTCAATCCAAAGAAAGTAATCGAGCATCTTGGCGAACCCAACCTTGTTTTCTTTGACAAATAATGTGATAGACTAGAGGCTCCTCTCAAATTAACTTTAATCGTCAAATTTTCAATAGCTCGACCTTCTTTGAAAAAACTTCACAAAGATTTTCAGACAGCGGGCTTCAAGGGAATTGTCGATATTCATCTACTTGATTGCAGGCAGGTTTTGATTAGCTTTGCGTATTGACAAATGGGAACCAAATTTTAATCCATATGCTGACTCTCCAATAATGCCAATTTGGGTAGCTTTCTACGGTATTCCTCAACAGTTCTTTGATTATGATGCAATGATTAATATTGGAAACCTAGTTGGTAATCTAGTAAAGGTAGATCAGGGAACACTAAATAGAACTTGTCCACATGTAGTAAAGGTCTGTGTAGAGTTGGATATAACCAAACCAAAACCATCTAGAGTTTTGAAACAATATAGGAGATCTGGATTCTGGCATAGGATTGAGTATGAAGACATCTCATATTATTGCTCAACATGCTTCCAGATTGGACAATCACAGGCTATATGTAAGAATCAAGATAGTCAAAAGAGATCTGAGGCCTGGAGTCCATCTGATAGGAAAATTTAACAATCCAATCAAGGTACTGCTTCTACATCTGGTGTTGCTCCAAAAATAGTGACACGGGCCTGTCTCTAAAGATTAAACTATTAATCTTATACAAGATAGTGACAATGGTAAACAGGAAGAGATTATGATTATTCATGATAAGGGAGATGATAAAAGTGAAGAAGTTATACAAAATAAGGAAAACATTATCTCTACTGCTGATATTACAAATGAAGTAGTACATAGTGTTAATCAGAATGAGATGATTCATACTCACATAAGGGGGACCACTACCCCAGGTGTGAACTTGGTTACTAATGGTGTTATTTAGGAAAATACATATATATGTGTTATACAGATTAGAACAAGTTCTCAACAAGGACAACAACTTTCTAAAATTGAGGAAATGAGGCAGAGGAATTATATCACCCAAAAATTCACCCACAAACTGAGATGGGGGACAGTTCAAAAGCAAATGAAACTACACAGGTAAGTTCAAGTATGAATCTACTAAACTCAGTTTCTTTGATGGAGTCTCAACAGGTTTTAAACATTGAGGATAAGCAACTTAAAGACAATGTGAATTTAAATCCTAAAATATAGTGGTCTTAGGATAGAAATTCTAAGAAGCAGGCTGGTGATATCATTTTTGAACCCACTATACTTGCTCAGAATAGGTTTTATAGATTTATATCAGACTAGTGATAGAATATAAGATGAGAGTGTGGATTCTATGTTGCAGAGTAAAACTCAGAAAAAGAATAAGAAGAAAGAATACACGGGTATTCCTAAAATTGTAATTACAAGATCTCAAGTTGATTCTAAAAATCTGATTTAATATGGAATCTTTTCATTTATGTGTCTGGAATGTTAGAGGAGTTAAAAATGATAAATCTCATATTGAAGTAAAGAATATAAAAAGGAATAATAACATTTCTTAGTTTGCTTTACTTTAGCCAATGTTAAAATCTGACCAACTGCAATCTATTGCTTTTGAACTAGGTTTCAATAACTTTTATAGTGATTCAAGAGATAAAATATGGATTTTATGGACTGATGATATAAATATTTCTATTTCAACTATCCATGATCAGTATATTTTTGCTGAAATAAAGCATTCTTCACTATCTTTTATACGCACTGCTGCATTCATATACTAAACACAATAGGACAGAAAGATATCCTCTTTGGTCTAGTTTATCTCAACATTGTAACAGGCATATAATGATGATCGGTGATTTTAATGTAATTAGAGAACCAAGTGTATACCTTGGTCAGGCTTCACCTAATCTAAATTGTATGATTGATTTTAATGTTTTCATTGAAGAGAATCAATTAATTGAGCTTCCAACTGCAGACAATCAGTTCACCTGGGCAGGGGTAAGGGAATTAGGCAATGTCTGGGAAAGGTTAGATAGGGGATTACTAAATGCAGGCTCTCAGATTTATTTTCTAATACTAGTATTAGAATAAAACAAGACATCCATCATATCATTCCCCTCTGCTTGTATCTGTAGCACATTTTAATTTATCTTCTGGTAAAAAAGCTTTTAGATTTCAATCTTGCTGATTGATGCATGATACATTCCTAGAATTGGTAAAAAATAACTAGAATAGTTCATGTACTGAATTTGGCATGATTTATTTTCTACAAAGCTAAAAAGATTGAAAATTGCTTTAAAATAATGGAATAAAAATGTTTTTGGTAATGTGCATGATAGAGTACAGTAGGCTGAAGATAATGTCTTAGAAAAGGAATTAAGGTATAAAAAACATAGAGATAAATTAAAACGGGAAGAAGTTTTTTGGAAACAAAAATATAGAGTTAAATGGCTTAAACATGGAGATTCTAGCACTAAATTATTTCATGCATCTGTTAGATCTAAGAACGATAGGCAAACAATCTCAGAAATAAATAATTTACCAAATTAGTGGATTAAAAATCCTGATGAAATTGGAGCCGAACCTGTGAGGTTTTGTTCTGAGTTATTACCTGATGGTAACACTGACATAGATAGTTTAACCATTGCCTCAATGTTAGAAGAAATTACTCAATTGGTCTCTAATCAGATGAATGCAGACATTATGAAGGCAGTTACCATAGAGGAAGTTAAAAAATTGTTTTCAGTATGGATGGAGATTCTACTTTTGGGCCATATGGCTACCCTGTTAAGTGTTACACTGCTTGTTGGGATATTATCTCAAATAATCTGTTGAGTGTTGTTAATGAGTATCTACTAGATGTTCCCATTTCAAGAGCCATTGCATCTATCTTTATTGTACCGATACCTAAAAAATAGGTCAACTCATATTTTACTGATTATAAACCTCTAAGCCTTTCAAATTTTTTGAATTTTTTTTCGGAAGGTCTATACAGAGAGTTTTAAGCTCTTATTGTCACAACTTATCTCACTTGAACAATAAGCTTGTGTTCAGGACAGAGAATTAGCTAATAATGTTTTACTAATGAAAGAAATGATGCAGTTTTTGAATAATAAAAGAGGGGGTTTTAATGTGTCTTTAAACTTGATATGATGAAGGTATTTGATAGAGTGTCTTGGTCTTTTCTGAACTCTCTTCTTTTAAAACTAGGATTTCATGGCTTTATTGTTAAAAACATTATGGGCAACATAGCTACAACATGTTTTTAGTTTTGATAAATGGTAAACCTTTTGGTTTCTTTAAAACGTCAAGGGGCATCAAATAGGGAGATCCATTGTCTCCATATCTATTTATATTGACTATTTTATGTTACCAAATTCAACTTGCAAAATCACCCATCTTAGTTTTGCTGATGACACAGTGGTTTTCCTAAAAACTAATAGGAAAACTTTAAAAAAACTTTTTAAAAAAATCTACTTGTTTATGAAAAGGCTTCAGGGAAATAAATTAATTTCCAAAATCTGCTTATTTTTTAGCAAACCATGCAACAGTTGCTTATAGAAATTTAATTCAGCAAATCACATATATAACACTAGGAGATTTTCCTTTCACATACTTAGGGTGTACAATTTATCGTGGGAGAGCAAAGCATAACTATTTCAAAACTATATTTGAGAAAATTTCAAGAAAACTTCTACAGTGGCAAAACAAATGGCTAAATCAAGCTGGTAGAATCATTTTGCTAAAGCATGTTCTCTCAGCTATTCCACTTCATATCCTAACAGTCTCTAAACCTACTAGGGGTGTAATAGATATATTACATTTTTTTGCAAAAATTTTTGGGGAATTTTTGAATATGGTCAAAAGAAGATTTGGAGATGTTGGACAAAATTATGTTTCCCATATATGGAAAATGGTCTGGAAGTTAAAAATCTCCATATTATTATCAAAAAAAATCATTAAAACTTTGGTGGAAATAACAAAAAGGAAAGTCACTTTGGTCTGACTTTATGTGGTCCTTACCTGATTACTTGAAAATTTCAAAGAATTGGTATAGGATTAAAGAAGTGGATGATATTGCATCTAAAAATGTTGTTTACAGGTAGGAAAAGGTGAGGTATAATTCTGGCACACAAATTGGTTAAACAGATCTAATCTATCTAGTGTGTGGAACACACAACTGACACTACCTTTTCCTAACATGACAATAGCAGATTTTTTTTCTTACATCAACATGAATATATTCCTATCCTTCAAAATGGTTGAAAACTTAGTTTGTTCAGTTATTGTCCAAAGATTTTCCCTTGTTTGATGATTATCCTGATATGTTGGTATGGAAACCTGAGAAGAATGAATTCTTTTCCCTTTCTTTTGCTTATGAAATTCTTAGACCTAAGAGGTTTAAAATTAAATCTTTCAAAAAAATTATGGTCTAAATTCATACCTATTTTTTTCACTCTTCACATTGAGGCTTCGAAACAGACTATTACATATACCTGACATCTTGGAAGATTATAGTTTCTATTTGCCTTCTATATGCCCTTTTTGTAAAAGTAACTCTAAGGAAGTTCATAACTATATCAATGATTGTAGCTGGACCAAAGGTATATGGAACCAAATAAGCTTATTTTTTTATGTGGAACTTATTCATTTTCAAAATCTGCGGGATATATTTTTCTTTTACTGGAATGTAGAGATAAAATCTAAACTGAAAAAGGTTTGTGTTGGATTAATCCCATCAATAACTTCCTGGTTTATCTGGTGTGCAAGAAATAATTATACTCCCTCTGTCCCAAATCAAGCTGCACACTTTGACTTTCATCAGTTGACTCAAAAAATGTTTGATCCTTAATATCTTTTATTAAGGATAATTAAAACT
>JAULKM010007460.1:0-31283 GCA_032355605.1 Rubia tinctorum | reverse complement strand
GTGTTAGGGTTTGAAGAAAGTAATTAATTCTTCCCTCTTTGATATGAAATCCAAAAGCATGATTTATGGCTTCTAATTTTGTTGGTGATTGGATAATTTCTAGATGAATGTGATAATGTCGAATTCGTTGTCATGTTTGTTTTGTTTAGCAAACGAGAGAGGTTTATGAGCATTGAACATTCTTGACCAATCTCGTATAAATGAATGAATTGGTTCAATGCTTAGACACGGTGTAGTGTTTATAAGTGTTACCAAGCTTGTTGGTTCTTCGTGCTTAATTCCATTAATGGAATACCTTTAGGTGTTGAACGACTAAAGGGGTCATTAGTGATTTTTAGCTAGAGATGTCAAATTCACTCTAGTGAACTACTATCAAAGAAGAATAGAGGATTTATCTTCACAATAAGTAGTGAAGGTGTTAAATAGGTTATATGTCAATGATAAATAGAAGGTTTGGAAGTGTAAGTCAATTGCCCCCAAGACTGCGTAATTCATACTTAATCTCGTTTTAGTTTTTGTATGCTTTGTTAGGTTAACTTGTCTTTAAATTGTTAACTTAGAAAAACAAAACCCAAAACTCCATTTTTATGTGCTTATATATATATATATATGAATATCTATATATCTAGCGTAGTATTTACCAATTTATGAGCAAACACTTGAGAATATCTCCTGTCTCTGTGGACGATCCCGACTTGTCACCAGCTACTTAGTTTTAATTAGTAAGCAATAAGGGTTTAAAAATTACATCTTTGAGAGGTACGACGACGACCTCCCAAAGGACCATCTTGGAGTCCAATTTTGCGTGCAAAGAGACTTTGGTGGCACTAGGTCTACTCGAACCCGTCACCTATTTTCTAGGTTGTATAGGCCTAGAAGGCTTTCTAGAGATGCACTACAAGACGTACATTTGAAGGACATTGGAGTTCTTGGAAACCATGAAGAAAACAACGGACAGTGATGGAAGGAAGACCATCACATTCTACCAGGATCACAAGGAGTATTCAATAACCTAGAGGGAATTCGCTTGATCGTTTGAGTGGAAATACGGGAAGGAAATTCCGAAGACACATCGAAAAGGTCTTCCGTTCTCTTTGGGAAGCTTTTTGAAAGAAGTTGGCGGGCATGTATAGGAATAATTTTGGTAAGAGTACCACAATAGTCCACCCGGCTTTGTGGTATGTGCACCAACTCCTATCAATGGGAGTTCTATGTCATAGAGAGATCTCACAATGCCCCAATAGAGATGTGCATATTCTTTAGGCTATGACTCCATAATGGAACTTCTATCCCAACTTGGTGGAGACATTTGTGTAAGAGTTCATATCCATGGGGGAAAAGAAGGCCGGAAGATACCGATGAGAAGAATGGTCGCCTTCTTGCACAATGCCTAGGATATGAGGTGCCTCCCTGTTTTGCTTTTGAATATTTTGGTCATTCGATTACAAAGTTTACTATGTACAAGTTGGTAAGAGATTCTATGATCGCCGCTACCACCACCACGATGAATCATTTTGTTTGACTATATAGTGGCAACACCGTGTGCAACTTCATGGTAATTCTGCAACCTGAGCGCACGACATATCCTCACGATGCTGCATTGGAGGATCTCTTCATAGCTCTCGATTGAAGTTTTAAGAAGGCTTCCTACAACACCTTATAGGCCTCCAGATATGGACATTGAAGAAGAATATGGTGAGAATCCCCCTAGAGTGCAACCTACCGAACCAAACTACTGGCGGACTTCTTTGATCAATTTCGCACATTTGGGAACAACTCATGAGTTCAACCCAAATGATACAAGAAGTGGCCATGTGTTAGGTGGAATGAGCTTACAGATGAAGAAGTTTGGGATGAGGCTTGACTGTATGGATGGAACCATGAGGAGACTAGTTTCCATCGAGCGAGAAGTGAGGGAGGATTTTGCCATCATAGACGAGAGAGCCGATGTTCAAGAGGAGGCCATGGATCAATTAATTGAGAGGATGCATGCCTTGAAACCAGAGGGTTTTCGTAACCTTGTTCCCCGTAAAAGGCAAGAAGAGAGAATGAGGAGGCGCGAGATGAGACGCATGAGAGCGGGTCATTCGGGCTCCGAAGAGTAAGTGCTTACAATTTTCCCTAATCCACTTGTGATTTTTTACACTTAGTATGATGCTTTGGGGACAATGAAAAATTTAAATGTGGACGAGGGAATAGTTATGCACATAGGAGTTCTAGAAAAATTCCTTTGTTTTTGTTTGTTTTTCTTATTCTCATTGTAGTATTAAGACTACGTTGGGGCCTTTTTCTACAAAAAAAATGAAAAAAACATTCCAGCTAAGACAAAAACCCAAAAGGGCGACTTAGGAAACCGTAGGAAAAGCCCAAATACCTATGCACATGTAAGAGGCCAAATGGTGAGGAAAAAGGTGAGAATTGAGCTTTGAAAAACAAAAAAAAACATGGGATGCTAGGATGAAAACTAGAAAGGGCTTCTAGGTAAAATGAGAGAAATGAAAACTTATTATATGCTTCTCTTGGCTTCTCTTTTGATAGCTTCTCACTTTGAAATAATTGAACCTCACCTTTGATTTGGTATGTTGGTTAGATAGATTGTCTTAGTTTGTTTGAGGTATGACAGTGAGAAAGATTCTTATGTCTTTGGTAGCTAGGGTAGTCTAGAAATAAAAATGTTGGGTGTTTTGGGAAGTTCTTTGCATGCTATGTTTCACTTAGATCTTTGCTTGTTCTTCTTTACTCGAGGACGAGTAAAGGTTTAAGTGTGTGGATTTGATAAGACGCAAAATGCATGTGCTTCCTAAGGCAATTAACGTATCTTTTGGTTATCTTTTGTATGGTAGATTTCTAGATTTAGCTGAATTACATTACAAAGGGTTTAGATGACCGTTTTTTGTTTTCATATCTAAATCCCTCATTTTCTAGCTTATTTTAGATCTAATGGATTTTATATCCCTACGAGCGTATAGATATGTTTTTGTGTAGATTGCTATTAGGCACTTCGTACTGTATAGAAGGCCATTCGCAATAATGGTAGTAGATAGTAGAAGGTCATTCGCAATGACGGTAGTAAACCGAAAGCCACGCACTTATACGTGGTAGTAGATGGATGCACTGAAGAAAAAGATTCAAGGTTCGTAACGAAGTGAATATTGGCACGACCCGAGTATATTTACATGCCTCATGCCGAACCTATGGTTGTTGCGACTAAGTCCTGACGCGAGTCATGTACTTTTGCACGGCTCGTGCGCTAAGAATGTGAAGACTCAAACCTCCAATCTGTGCCCTGCGGCATTTGCGCGGCCACACACTCGCAAGCCAAGGATGTTGACTCTAGACAGCATCCCTTACATCTTTGCACGGGCCGCACGCTAAGTTTGGCCAAGTAATTCCTCCAGTCCGTGATCCGTGTACTTTTGCATATGTTGTGTGCTATTGCACGACCTGTGACAACTTGGCTACTAGGGTTTCCCTTTTGTTTTGGGCTTCTCTGAAGCTCATTTTCACCTATTATATAAAGAGCCATTAGTCTACAAGGGTTTAGAAGAACCTTCATTATTTTAATTCTAATGCCTTGATCTAAGAGTAGGTATAGAGAGAAAGGGGCAAATTCTTCTCTACTCATTTATTATTTCTAGTTTAGGCCTAAGGTATTGAATCCAATGATTTTATTAGGTTCAATGTGCTTAGATTGGTTTTTTTACTTGGGGATTTATTTTTGTTTATGACTAGATGATGATTTTGTTAGATTCTTAGATCTTCCTATTTCAATGTTCTATGAAGATTCATATTTGATTATGATTTCTATTCTTATAAGATGTATGTTATGTATATCATGTGATGCAACATATTTTCATATATGACATGCCATCGTGCTAGGATCATTTGCTACCTTGGGAGTGTTCGGTTAGGCCTATTGTAGGTTTGTGAGTACCACCGATATGAGTGCATGCATGTACGATCGAGAGTACCATTCCGATCGTAGAGCCTAACTTGATTGGATCATCATGTAATAATAATTCATGTTAGGGATGATAGACTCCTTAACGGGGATGTAAACCCCCAGTGTGCCCTAATAGAATGAGCATGATAGTTTGTAGCAATTAGCAACCATAGTCATTTCAAACCTAGAGTCATCACGAGATGCCGATTCTTTTGCCTTTCTAAGCATAGGGATCAGTGTCAATAATGTAGTGCTCGGGATGTATTTTCCTTACTCTCATGCCTAACGGTTGCTACCTACAAAATGCATTATTCAGGCACTGTTCCTTTAAGTGGTGGCGCATTAGCATTGAGAGTGATTTTTATGGGGAAGGAATTGTGGTATCAAAAAGTGCAATCGAAGCTCATTCCCTAATGACGGAGGCGTTGGTAATAGCCTATAAGATGCCGATGAAACTTTGTGTGACAGACACTAGGAATGGCCGACTATCATCCACACTGTGTGACATAGACATGAGATATGTTTATATGTCTTACATGTGATATAATCTAGAATCAAAATCATTCATCGGTCATGCTACACAAATGTCCCAAGGCTAGTTTAATATAGTTTAATCTCTTTTATTTGCATGATTAGTAGTTATTAAATAACCCACCCTCCCCCAAATCCTATGTTTGTAGCACTAACTATTCCCGACACACAATCAGAGCTACACCCGATTAGGAGTTATGTATAGTTAACTCTCAGATTGTAGCATCTCTGTGGGTGATCCCGAACTTACCCCTAGCTAATTTCTAGTAGTTGGTAGTGAGCATACAGGAGAAATATATAAATTCCATCTTTGATCTCCCAAGCACTCTGCGGGTAAGTAAATCTCTATCATGAAAAGGTTGGTGTCATTAACGACCCCACAGAGTGTGGATCAGTTGTTGCGGGTTGATATCCGACTTGAGAGATACGTTGTGGGTGTTATGTATGAGCGAGAGGGATATATTTTCACTTGTGTTGTTGGGCTGGTGATTTTCTAGGCGCGTGCAAAGCCTCAGGTGGCTGTCTAATGTATTCTATGAAGTTTTGGTAACCTTAGGCTATGTCATGTCACTTGGTATGGTATGGGTTAGGCTTGTATGAATTGTGTGGGCTTCGGCTTGGGCAGTTGGGAGGTTAGAGGATAACTACTCCACGTGAGCAAATTATTTTCAGTTTATCAATGTTGGACTATATAAAATCTAATGTGTTAAGTTTCATAAGGATAAATAAGTGCTTAGTCGATTATCGAGAAACTTGGGGGGAAACCTTTTCAGTTATTATCATAAAAGGGTTTAATTTTCCTATGCTGGTATTTTGAATATAAAAGGGGTTGTTGTCAGGGTATTTTTCAGTTGTAACTGTGTGTTATTTAGTGCAGTTGGGTATGTGTGAGATTATTTATGAGAATGTGATGTGTGTTTAGTGTTGTCACTAAAGTTGTTCGAGGTGTATGTAAGTGATAGGTTCCTTTGGATTTGGTGGTTTGGGATGTCGGGGATACCTCAATTATGGGTTTGGGATCTCACTAGTTATGTGATAATCTGATTCACATGGGTATGTTGGGAGGCTTACCCCGGTTTCTCGGGATGCATGCTCGGATTATATTCCTTATGGGATGTTCTAGAAACACTCATGCTTCCTGTAATTGTGTATATTTTAAGCGTTTTAAGGTGTTTATTGGTTGAGTTTTCTGATAGATTTTCCCTCATTGTAAGATCGGAGGTTGAGATTTTCGAATGTAGGTCTAGGATGGATGATGATGTAGAATCTCCATATGCTAGTCCTGTACATATGGGAGTTTAGGAGAAACAACGCGAGGGAAGGTCTTAATTCGTGGTGGCTGAGTTCTATTGGAAAGATGTGCTACACAGTTACTCGTGAGACTGGACTGGATTCACGAGGTCGTTCAACTGTTGATACGATAGAAAATTATGCAAGCTAAGTGTTCGTTTTCCTTGCTGATACACTTTACTTATGGTTCCTCGTCAGAGAGGCACTTCGGGAAATGAAGGAGGTTCAATGGGATAATTAGATAGAAATTCTCTAATGACATCACCTTATGGCCTTAATAGGTGAACTAGCTTACAACTAGGGACTTGCCTGTTTTATCTATGTAATAATTCCTAGGGAATTTTTATAGGCTATAGAGGAATTTTTTTTCTTTAACCCTTAGTTTTTTTTACAGATTCAAAATTGATGACAGAAATAAATATTTTTATTTGTCTCACGACCGAGCCTTTATGCTATATTGTATATCACATTTCTAGTATTGCGAACATCACTAGCATTGTACTATAAGTATCATAGTTCGCACCTTCCCCGAGTGGATGATATGGGTATGACTCTTCCGGATATCCCTTCGTCGATGTGTAATATTTAACGTGCCTAGTTTCGTTGCTATGCAAATTCTTATGACTGCATTTTCTGAAATAGGGGTTAGGTATACCATAATTCTTTAAGTCGTGAATTATTTTATATGAATGCAAGATGATTGTCATGTGGGAGCGTACCTTTATAGGAGATCCGCGAAGATTGTATACAAGTGTGGTTGTATTGCTGTCGTGATTTCCTTTTCTTGGCTTATTGTGCAACTCTGTTGTTTATCAGCCTTGTATCGTGAGCTAAATCTTGCATGCTTTCCAGTTAGGTGGTGACTCCGACTTGGGTTCCTACATTTCATAGGGACTATGAAGAATCAATAAGAAAAAAAGGACCCCACAGACAGCACCACTAATATGGGGGGAACTTATGGATCAGCGTCGTTCCCGAAATCAACATTGGAAACCTAGCCTCTTTGAGAACCTGCAAAAGAGGTCCTGGGGGTGGTCCTCGACAGAAATCTCTAACGCCCAAGTTAGGGTTGTTCTCTTTTTTGCTATTGCTTATTCTAAAATTCACTTGCTTGGCTCGTTGTTTTGTGCCTTTATTTCTAAATGTTGGATGCTTCACATTTTTAGTATTATAAGTAGATCCTCAATTCCTATTCAGATAATACAAGTATAACCTGATTTATGCTCAATGACATGTACTGGAGAGCTTGATTCCGTGGGAACTACTACAGAATGTTACTCAGTGGGTCAGCCCCTCGTCGTCTCTCACCTCCTCTAGATATAGCTAGCGATGCACTTCACACTATCATCACTAGCCCTAACTCTAGAGGTTAATAAACCTGACAATACACAATAAATTAAACTCGGGAGTAGCATGACTCCCTGGGACCCAATATGAGTAATCACTCTTGAAGTTCATAATGTAAACCTCAGAGCATCAGTACCTCATTATTACCATCCAAGGGACTCAACCTACCTAGTTGCCAAAACTTAGGATATGGCCGTCGAGATTACACTACGACCCCAAAGTAATAAAATATATCCTACCAAATCGCCTATAACTCACCCATCATCCATACACCAACCCAATAATGCACTTAAGCCTAATCTAACCACATAATAAACAATCATGCATAGTTATCACTCCTAAACACAACTTTCACGTTTACAATTTACTAAATCGATAAAAAGATGAAATCCTCTCGGGTTTATTCCACAGCCTAGCGCTAAATCATGGAATAATCGCAATTAGTCTTAAGACCTGATATTAATCGTGCATGATAATGGCATTATCACAAGAAATAATGATAATCAAAGAAAAAGATAGGAAGAATCTTGAAATTTCACAAATCATAGTTAATCATGTTAACAAAATCTCCAAAGTATGAATCTAAGCTAAACGATGAAAACTCATATTAAATCTACAAGAATGCATGGGAAAATGAAAGAAATAATAAATCCTAATGAAAAATCAAGGTTTTAGAGACCCAAATTGGGCTCACATATGATGGGGATATTTATAGGAGAGATAGGGAGAAGAAAATGCCAAAACTCAATTTTTGACCCCCATGGAAAGGACCATGCCACTTGGCATGGACCTAGGGCCTTTTACAAAAACCTTGGACTCCCGGGGAATGGACAGTGTGTATTTTCACGGTTTGTTTTCTTCAGAATTAAGCTTCAACTTCTTTTCATTGGTACGGGTAAGTAGTTGATCCATTTTTGGAGTTCTTGTAATCGTTTCTACAGTACGCATAAAGGCAAATCCAATAATGCTATTTACGAACACCAATTCATCACAGAGCATTATAAAAATATAGTTCGAATTTATTCTCCCCTTTTTAAATTTATCTTCTACATCTTTGTAGTGGTCTTCCTTCTTTTAACATTCTTGAGAATTTCCTTCTTTAATATTTTATCATCCTAATAAGACGTTAAATGCATGTATTTTCCAAATCATTTAACATCTCTTTTGTTATCTTTTTGTTAGATTATTTCTACATTTAGGTAGGTTTACATCAAAAGGGGTTTAGAAAACCATTTTTGGTTTTCATAACTAAATCCTTCATTTTGTAACCTATTTTTAGTCTAATGGATTTTTATTTTTATGAGTGATGTGCTCACTTTATACTCTCTTTTTTAGCACATTTGAAAATCATATATGTAATAGATTAGGGTTTATGTAAGGTTAATGGATGTTTTATTGGTAAGAACGTTAGGATGATGATTATGGATTTCTATCTTAACTCTTTAGTTTAAGGGGTTATCGCAATGTCCTTTATGATCATGCTTATTACTTAGTGACTTAAAAATGTATATTCACGAGAAGATCTTAGAAGTGAAGGCCAATATGTGATTTGGCTGAAGAAAAGATCCATATTTGGAGAACGAAGATCAATTGACCAAGCGTGCAACTCACAAATGAAAAAAAGTTCTCGTATGGAAATTTACGTGGTTCGCGCATTTCGTGGATTTCCCACGCACGTCTGCTACACTTTTGACTTTTTTGGTCCATTCTTGACCACTTAGACTATAAATAGTCTCCTATCTTATCCTGAAGCATATGCCTGTCTTTCCCCTTCTAAAAACCCAAGTTTTCATTAAATTCTCTTCATTTATTGCTTATCTATCATGGGATTTCATCTCCTTTTCATGAGTTTTAGTTATCTTAGCTAATATACTCTAAGGAGAAATTGGTAAGCATTTCTAGTATGAATTTGTGAGATTTGGTTTATCCTATCTTATGCTTAGATTATCAAGATGTTTTGTACTTTGTTGTGGGATTAATGCATGATTTAAACTAGGATGATCCACTAGTTGATGATTGTGATTTGATTGTTTGCTAGTTTTTTGGTCAAACCAAGAAGAATTTGTCTTTTTGTCGATGTGATTGTGGTTGATTGATGTTAGGTTGTAATTAGGGGTGACAATTAATTATGATCATGATTGATGAAATTGCTTAGGTTTAGGATGAATTTGAATAGGTTCACCTAATTATCGATGTGTCTCACTAAAAACATCTAGCATGAAGGCTGATCCTCGTATTTATTATTAGTAGATATACTTGTGTTATCTATATATTTCTCGTTTGTATGACATTATGTTAGTTTTGTTTGGTCTCCATGTACATTTCTATCCCCGAGGCATTCTATTATGTTGATCGTCTAGAATGACTCGAGGGTAGGGGCTATTTTGTGGTACCGATCGCCCATTCAAGCTATAACCGAGGGAAGGTGAGAAATGTATTCACTTGAAAGGAGTTGACAAGTTCTCCACAATACGTGGGCAATGCATGATAATAGGATAATTAGTCAATGATCGAAGGATAACTAGAAATGTAAACCAACTGCGCTCAAGACTCATTATAATATTAGTTACATTTTTTGTGCTAGTGATATCATATGTTCCAATTTTTTTGTTAATCTAGTTGCTTAAAGTAGTCATAGTGTTTTTGAAACTCAAAACCCCTCACTTTGTTACCGCACACTTAGAGTGATATCTTTGTGTACTTTTTAACACATTTAATACTTGATAAAACCTCCTTTTCCTCGTGGATGACCCAGATTTTCCACTAGCTACTTTCTAAGAGTTAGCCCCAATTAGAGCATATAAATACTATCTTTGAGAGACACGAAGATGTCCTCCCTAATTTGGAAGACAGCACCTCCGCTAGTTCCAAGAACTTGGGAACTCAAGTTAGCCAAATTGCATCTTCCGTGCACCAGTCGGAGGCTAGGGATTACGGAAATTTCCTTCACAACCAGAATTGAACCCGGGGCAAAATGTAAGCTCAATAACCTTGAGGAGTGGGAAATAAACCAAGGAGCCCAAACGAGTTGTTAAGGTCGGGAAGAAAGTCAAAGAGGAGCTTATGGTGAAAAACAAAGAGGTTGATGAGGTTATCACTCAACCACTGAAGAAGCAAGAAATTGAAAAAATCCTTCCACCATCACCTTTTCTAGTGCCTTTATGGGACAAGAATTTCAAGCATGAGAATAGAGCCATTTGAGGTTTTCCACAAATGTGAGGTAAACATTTCCCTTTTTTATGCTATCCATCAAGTGCCTGAGTTTGCTAAATTACTTAAAGAGTTATGCACCCCTAAGAGAACTAAAGCATTAGAGAATGTTGAAAAAATTAAATCTGGTGGACAAGTGTTTAACTCTTTTTTTAAAGAAAAAATCAGTGCTCCCGGCCTGTTTACTATCCCTTGTGTCATAGGTGGCAAAGGTTTTGAAAAAGAAATGATAGACTTAGGAGACTCTATTAATGTAATTCCCTGCTCTCTATACAAGAATCTTAATTTAGGGACTTTACATGATACTAGGGTGATCATACAACTAGTCAATCATTCCCAAGCTATTCAGAAGAGATCAGTGCGAGGTGTGTTTATTAAAGTACATAAACTAGTTTTTCCCGCCGATTTTTATGCTCTCAATATGTCGCATGATTAGAGTGCACCTCCTATGTTGTCAGGGAGACCATTTTTTAAAACAAAGAGAACTAAGATCGATATGCATAGAAGCACAATGACATTAAAATTTGATGACTAAATTGTTTTTTTGGTCCCCAACTTAGCATCTTTTACTATCATTTGTTCCCTGAGAGCAAAACCACGTTTTTATAGTACCCCTCAAATTCAAAGTGAAATTTTTGGTCCCCAAAACCAGATTCCGACTGGTTTTCAGGTAATCTGGTATTATTTTCAATATAGCCAGGGGTATTTTCGAATATAATTAGAAAATATTTTCAATTAAAATTTTCAATTATCTTTATTTTTTCTTTCTTTCCCTAATTATTTCCACCCTTTCACACCTCTATCTCCGCCCCGTCTTTCCCTGTCATCTTCCTGTCGTTCCTCTTCCAGCCAACACCCCAGAAACCTATCTCCCTGTCACTCCCCTCTACCTCGCCCACTACGCCAGATACCCATCGCCACCCCATCGCAATCCCAGAAACCCCATAGCCACCACCCCAGAAACCTTTTGCCACCACCCCAAAAACCAATTGCCCCTCCTCTACCTCGCCCTCTTCGTCAAAAACCTATCGTCCTCCTTCTCCATTTGCCCAAAACCCTAGCGCCTCCCCACCCGTGATTAACTGATATTCCCCCACTCCCTCAGCCTCAGTTCAGCCACGGTGCTGGAAATGGAAAATTAAAAATGGGTGGGAAGATTGGCTACAGAAAGGACAGGAAAAGAACGGGGAGAGGCGATGGTGAAAGAAAATGGGAAAACAACTGGGATCGGAAATGAAGAATGGGGAAAGAACTAAGATCGGAAATGGAAAGAAAATAGAAAAAGATGAAAATATTTTTTTAATAAGTGAAATTATGAAAATACCCCTAACCGTATCAGAAATAATGTTGGTTTGAGGGCCAAAAGTTGAAAACCACCTGGAATCTGGTTTTGGTGACCAAAAATTGTACTTTGAATTTGTGGGGTACCTAAAAAATGTGGTTTTGCTCTCATGGACCAAAAGATGGTAAAAGATGCTAAGTTTAGGACCAAAAATACAATTTAGTCAAATTTGATAGAGAAAAAGTAGGTTATGAGATCTACAAGGATAAAGAGCCTCCAAAGGATAAACAATCTTTCCATGGTGTCACTATAATTGAAACTTTGCATTATCCCCAAAAAGAGTTTTAACATTACCACATGATTAACTTAATTGAATTTGATAATGGAATGAGTAAGGCATCTAAGCAAGTTTCAAGTATTTTGAACAAAGACAATTTTGCATATGCGAATGTCTCTAGTACTAATTTTCAGTGAGTGAAGAAGGTGTTAAATAAACATCATCTAAACTCTCTTCACTCCAAAGAGTTCCCAAAACTGCCCGAAAATGGATGAGGTGCACAAGTCCATTTGGCTCCGGAGATGAGGTTTAAGGAGAGACAATGTTGGAGAGCATTACATACGGAGGCAAGAACGAGTGGAATCATGGATTTTTATTCTGTAAACCCATGGAAAGTTTTGAATAAAGCTTTAAAAAGAGAGTATGTTGCTCCGACGACGTTAAACAAACTTGGTTTAAATCAATCAGATAGTCATTCGTGACATCCTTCGATGTAATTGTGATTTCCTTTTTGTTTTTCAGTGGAACCATGTTTCATTTCTTCAAATAAAAAACTCAATTGTGCAATATCCTCATTACTATTACAGCCAACCCAAAATCAAAACATGCCCAATTTAAACGCAATACAAAAAATCTTTCTTAACTATTACTCCAACTTCTCTGTTGCTTAAACTTTTCCTACCATGATTTTTTTGTTCCTTTCTAACCACAGGTTATAAAAAACAACAACAACCATTCTGAATCTCTTGTTTTGATTTCTCCCGCTACAGCCATAGTAACAGAATCTGCAAATACTCCTTAAATCACTGTAACCAACAATGCCAAGTTCATGAAATACTTGTTTGGTGAATATGAATTGAACAAATAAACTATCTGAGTTCTCATTTTTTTTGTTCATCACATAAAAGGAAGTGAGTAACTCCAACCTATATACCCAGACTCCTTAGTCTATTCTGAGTAGATAGCCTTCCCAATGCCATCATCTAGAAGAAAAAAATAATGTTTTCACAATAGATATTTGCTCCATACTGCTTTAATAATTGCATATTCCCTTAGCTCTCCCTGCAAGTGCAAATAGGCCAATGAAATTTTGAATTTTCCTTTGGTTATGAACTTGTTTAAACATCCACCAACAATCTTGTTTAATTCCAGTAAAGATTTCCAAGCAAAACTACTATTTGCCTTTGCCTTGCATTCCTTGAGGGCTTTACCCTTCATATAGAATTTTGGACTGAATTTCCCGAAGAAACTTACACAAAAGTGCTTGATTCCATAGAAGGGTGTCTCTGAGTCCTGCTCCACCATTCTTCTTATTCCTGCACATAATTTCCCATGAGATTGGCACTAACTTTCTTGTGCCTCCTGTATGTCCCAAAAGAAAGTTCTTGCAAATGCTCTCAATAGAATTATGAACATATAATGGGAGCTAAAACATGCTCATCCAATATGTTGATATGCTCAAAAGTACAGAATTGATCAACTGAACTTTTGCAGCATGTCAGAGGTTCCTGCTACTCCAAGACTTCAGTCTAGCATTCAGACTGTCTAGTAACTTCTCATAGCTTTCCAAATTCCATTTTATGCCTGACAGAGGTAATCCCAGATATTTGGCTGGCCGCTCTCCAAATTCTAGATTCCTTTTTGTTAAGGATAATTATGTAGGAAGGATTTAATTTGTGAAGATATGTTGTCTTATTTGAAATTTATGATTGATTTTTCTTCACTTTATTTTTTTGGAACACTGTTACGCTTGGATTACATGATTGTTTTGCAGGAAGCATGTAGTTTGGAGAAAAAGGAGCGAAAAAAGGGTGAGCAACTAGGACTAGAAGAAGTTCAACTCACGGACCGTATAGACGTGTAGGGTCTGCGATGCTCACACGTTCCCCCATATTTGAATTACCAAATTAATTCCTTACCACCACTAAATACCACCCAAATCTATTAAACCGCGACCCACATGAAATACACAATTCGAAACCAAAGATATAGCTCTCTCATCCATTGCTATTTCAATGCTCTATTTGATTTGTTGTACACAATAGTGGTTGTTATTTGACTTTTATGATAGAGGTTATGGGCAGAGTATATTGTGGTTGTGGTAGTTTGTCCATTAGATCTTATTGTTGTGCTACTAAGCGTGTTTTTAGTGTTCGTTACTCATCATGATTATTCTCTCATTTTCTTCTCTTGAAACTTATTCTAGAATGTTTATTTGCATTGAGAACAATGCAAATTTTAAGTGTGGGCGAGGGGAATAAAAGTATACTTATGAGTTATGATTAGTAGTTTAGTTTTAGCAAGTAGCTATTTTGAGATCATTTTAATAAAAAAATGGAAAAAATAAAATATAAAGAATAACACTAAGTTGAAAACCCGAAAGGGCAACTTAGGCAAAATTAGGGGGGCAGATAGGTCAAAAACTTGAAAGGTCGACCTATTAAAAAATGAGAAGCAATGGTGTGGAGAAAGGTGACAGTGAGTATTGAAAAAGGAAAAAATGTGTGAAGTTAGGAGGAAAAAATGTGTGAAGTTAGGATGAAAACCCGAGAAGTCACCTAGGAAAAATTAGAGAAATTAAAAAAACAAATTATGCTTCTCTTGGCTTGTCTACTTGGTAGTTTTTTAGGTAGAATAAGTTAGTTTTACATTACATGTATACCGCATTCTTTTTATGGTTTGTTGGTTGTTAAGATAGCTTTAGGATTTTGGATATGAGAGTATGATAGATTCTGGGGCTAGGGTAGTCTAGAAATAAAATATTGGGTATTTTGGGAAAACCTTTGCATTCTAGTTTACGCTTAGGTCTTTGTTTGTCAATGTTTTCTTGATGACAAGTAAATGTTTAAGTGTCGGGGATTTGATGAGACATCAAATGCACTTATTTTCTAAAACATTTAACATCTTCGTTGTTATCTTTTTGTTGGAAGATTACTAGATTTAGGTAGGTTTACATCATAAGAGGTTTAGATGACCATTTTCGGTTTTCATGTCTACATCCTTCATTTTGTAACCTATTTTGAGTCTAATGGATTTGTGTCCTTATAAGTGATGTGCCTACTTTATACTCTTTTTTTTTTGCACATTTGAAACTCATATTTATAACAAATTAGGGTTTTATGTAAGGTTAATGGATGTTTTGTTGATTAAAAAGGTTAGGATAATGATTGACAAATTCTATCTTTAACTCTTTAGTTTAAGGGGTTTTCGGAATGTACTTTGTGATCATGCTAATG
Organism: Rubia tinctorum; assembly: GCA_032355605.1. Taxonomy (NCBI): domain Eukaryota; kingdom Viridiplantae; phylum Streptophyta; class Magnoliopsida; order Gentianales; family Rubiaceae; genus Rubia; species Rubia tinctorum. The sequence continues at coordinate 16,167 of JAULKM010007460.1, read as the reverse complement.
AATTAATGATTTAAAAATGGTAATTCATGAGAAGAACTTAGAAGTGAAGGCCAATATGTGATTTGGTAGAAGAAAAGATCCGGATTTGAAGAACGAAGATTAGCTTATCGAAGCAAAGACCGGCCGGCTGATCGGCCAGGTACAACTGACCAAAAGTGAAGGCCAATATGAGAGTATGATAGATTCTGGGGCTAGGGTAGTCTAGAAATAAAAATATTGGGTGTTTTGGGAAAACCTTTGCATTATAGTTTACGCTTAGGTCTTTGTTTGTCAGTGTTTTCTTGATGACAAGTAAAGGTTTAAGTGTCGGGGATTTGATGAGACGTCAAATGCACTTATTTTCTAAAACATTTAACATATCCGTCATTATATTTATTTTGGAATATTACTAGATTTAGGTAGGTTTACATAATGAGAGGTTTAGATGACCATTTTCGGTTTTCATGTCTACATCCTTAATTTTGTAACCTATTTTTGGTCTAATGGCTTTGTGTCCTTATAAGTGATGTGCCTAATTTATACTCTCTTTTTTAGCACATTTGAAACTCATATTTATAATAAATTAGGGTTTTACGTAAGGTTAATGGATATTTTGTTGATTAAAAATGTTAGGATAATGATTGAGAAATTCTATCTTTAATCTTTAGTTTAAGGGGTTTTTGGAATGTACTTTGTGATACTGCTAATTAATTAATGATTTCAAAATGGTAGTTCATGAGAAGAACTCAGAAGTGACGACCAATATGTGATTTGGTAGAAGAAAAGATCATGATTTGAAGAACGGAGATTAGCTTATCGAAGCGAAGACTGGTCGGCCGACCGGCCATGTACAACTGACCAAGAATGAAGGCCAATATGAGAGTATGATAGATTCTTGGGATCGGGTAGTCTAGAAATAAAATATTGGGTGTTTTGGGAAAACCTTTGCATTCTAGTTTACGCGTAGGTCTTTGTTTTTCAGTGTCTTTTTTATGACAAGTAAATGTTTAAGTGTCGGGGATTTGATGAGACGTCAAATGCACTTATTTTCTAAAACATTTAACATCTCTTTGTTATCTTTTTTTTTTGGAATATTACTAGATTTAGGTAGGTTTACATCATAAGAGGTTTAGATGACCATTTTCGGTTTTCATGTCTACATCCTTCATTTTGTAACCTATTTTGAGTCTAATGGATTTGTGTCCTTATATGTGATGTGCCTACTTTATAATCTCTTTTTAGAACATTTGAAACTCATATTTATAATAAATTAGGGTTTTATGTAAGGTTAATGGATGTTTTGTTGATTAAAAAGGTTAGGATAATGATTGAGAAATTCTATCTTTAACTCTTTAGTTTAAGGGGTTTTTGGAATGTACTTTGTGATCATGCTAATGAATTAATGATTTAAAAATGTTAATTTATGAGAAGAACTTATAAGTGAAGGCCAATATGTGATTTGGTAGAAGAAAAGATCCGGATTTGAAGAATGAAGATTAGCTTATCGAAGCGAAGACCGGTCGGCCGACCGGCCGGGTACAACTGACCAAGCATGCGGCCTACACACCTAGTTGTGTGCCCACGAACCCAAAAAAGGCCAAATAAGCCCTCAGATGGAAACTTGTGTGGACCGCTCTTCTGCGCTCATCTGCTACACTTTTGACTTTTTTTGGCCCATTCCTTATCACTTGGACTACAAATAGTCATATCCTCAATCATATGCTTGACCCCCTTCTAAAAACCCTATTTTTCATTAGCTTCTCTTCATTTATTACTTATCTACCATGGGATTCATCCCCATGGTGTGAGTTTTAGTTATCTAAGCTAAATATACACTTGGGAGCAATTGTTAAGCATTTCTAGTATGAATTCGTGAGATTTGCTTTATCCTATCATGTGCTTTGATTATAATGTATGTTTTGTGATTTTTTGTGTGATTATTGAATGATTTATACTAGGGTGATCAACTAGTTGATGATTGGGAATTGATTGTTGGCTGAGTTTTGGTCAAACCAGGGAGATTTTGTCCTTTTGTCTTTTTGTCGATGTGATAATTGTTGATTATTTTTAGGTTATAATTAGGGGTGAAAACTAATTATGATTGTTGATTAATTAAATTTCTTTGGTTTAGGATGAATTTTATTGGGTTTACTTGATAATCGACGTGGCTCACTAATAACGTCTAGCATACAGGTCGGTCCTCGTAGTCATTATTAGTAGATGTACTTGTGCTATCTATATGTTTCTTACTTGTGGGATATTGTGTTAGTTTTGTTTGGTATCCATGTTTATTTCTATCCCCGAGGCATTCTATGATGCCAATCATCTAGAGTGACTTGAGGGTCAGAGCTATTTCGGGGTGTTGATCGCCCATTCTAGCTATAACCGAGGAGAGATGAGAAATTTATCCACTTTAAAGGTGTTTACAGGTTCTCCACAATATGTGCTCAACGTATAATAATAGAATAATTATTTAATTATCTGAGGATAACGAGAAATGTAAACCAATTGCACCCAAGACTCGTTGTAATCTAAGTTACATTTTTCTTGCTAATGAGATCGTATTTAAATCGTTTGTCCTAATTGTTTGTTAATCTAGTTTCCTAAAGTAATCATAGGGTTTTCCAAACTTAAAATTCCCCACTTTTTTTATCACACTTAGAGTGACACCTTTGTGTTCTTTTAACTACATTCAAAACTCGATAAACTCGGACGACTCCGACTTACCATAGCTACTTTCAAGTAGTTAGCCACAATTAGGACTTATAAGTACTATCTTTGAGAGGCATGACGACGTCTTCCCACATCCCTATGACCAACCATCTCTATTGATTGATCTCTGCTAAGCACACAAAATCTACTAGTAATAATCAAATAATAGAAGAAAACGAACTAGACAACTAAATGCTTACAAAAAGGAAAATTAGTGTGAATAACCACACAAGGTGATTCTAACCCCCTAATTGGTAAAGAATCCAATTTCCTAGCTAATCACCAACAAACATAGAAAAAGTATCAATTATTAAAAAGATAGCATATTTTGGTCTCATCAAATCCCCTACTCTTAGACCTTTTCTCTTCCTCGATTAAGAACGAATAAAACTCTAAGGTTATTTCCTAGACTTTGTTCCCTTACACAAAATTAACTACCCTTATTCCTGGAATTACCCTAACCTAAAACATAAAGGATCACCAACCTTCATATCCCGACCTAAGGAATTTTAACCACCAAAACATAAACTAAAAAATACTAAATAAGAATGAGGTATAAAGAATGAAAAGTAACATAAGAGGAGACTTAATCTCCTTAAGAGTTCACAAAAGTGGCAAAATGAGCTTCAAAATTATTAGTTTCTCTCAATTTCTCTCATTTCCAGTACCCTCTTGGGTTTTCATCCTAATCTCTCATTTTTTCAATCCTCACATCTCACTTTTTACCTTAAGACTAAGGGCTCTCATTTTTGCATAGGTTTCCCTTTCAGGTTTTCGACCTATCCCAACACCTCAAATGTTGACTAAGTTGCCCTTCGGGTTTTCAACTTATCAGGATTCTCTTCATCCTTCTTTTTCATTTTTGTTTTGTTTTGAATAAAATTCTCCCAAAGGAGATCCTTTCTAACTAAAACAAACACCTAATCATAATCATAAGTACAATCTAATTCCCCTTCCCCACACTTAAAGTATGCATTATCCCCAATGCATATCTAAACATTCTAGACCACATGTTAAGGAGAGGAAATGATACAACACTCACAATGTGGATTGAACACCAAAAACATTCTTAGTGGCACAATCGTAGGATTTAATGAATAAACTACCACATCACATACGCTACCCAAAACTTTAATCGAGAAATTTCAATCACAACCACTATCATGCATAACAGATCAACTAAAGTATTGGAATATGATGAGACATGATTTTGATGTTTTCTAAATACAATTAACACCCATTTTACCTTGTTTTGTTGGTGGTTAGTTAGATTATTAGGTGTTTTAAAAAATAGGAGGTTTAGAATCACCTTGTGTGGCTATTTGCCCTAATTTCCCTAGTTTGTAAGCATTTAGTGTCCAAAGTGTTCTACCTCTATGATTTGATCCTTTGTGTTTTGTGAGGTTATTTGGATACCATCATGAAGAAGTTCATTCTCAAGGATGGTAGAAGATTGAAGAAGGTCATTATCAGAAATGGTAGAAGATTGAGAAGGAATGAAGACAAGAAAAAAGTAATAGGTGAAGCCCTTTGGACCAGGTTTTTTTATTAGAATATAGAAGCATGTGTTTCCTCATGCATTTAGCATATATTTTGTTAGCTTTTGTATGGTAGATTTCTAGATTTAGGTGAGTTTACATTGAAAGGGATTTAGATGACCATTGTTGGTTTTCTAATCTAAATCACTCATTTTGTAGATTATTTAGATCTAATGGATTCTATGTCCCTACCAGCGTCTAGATTATTTTTTATCTATAATTTGTAGACTGTTCGCAAGCACTTCGGACTGTGTAGACGGCCATTTGCAAGAATGGTAGTAGATTGTAGAATGTCATTTTCAAGGATAGTAGAAGACTGAAGGCCACAAGTTAAAATGTGGTAGAAGATTGAAGGGTTGAAGAAGCAAGACAAATAAGCGAATGAATTGTGATCTGAGAGTTAAACCAAGTTCGAGGAACGATCTGAGAAGAATCAGCATCCGAGGTGGCACCGTTGGGTTCTTCTTCTCGAGCACTACAAAATCGAGTATGAGAATTCCCAAATCAAATTAGTGGTTCACACATAGAAGCGCAAACAAGTTGATGGAAAAATTCAAGTTTTGGAAGTGTAGAAGACTGGCACAGCCCATGCCAAGTCCATGCTATGACAAGCATTGAGGAGAGTCAGTCCAGGTGCGCGCCGCATGCTTTGCACTGCCGCGTGCTTAGAAAGACAAGATGAAGACTCCAGTTTGCGGCCAGCATGGCTTTTCATGGCATGTGCACTCAGTATGCCAGAGGAGTAGCTCCAGTTGGCAGACCATGTGCTTTTGAATGGCCCATGCGGCGTGGGCCGTGTGCTTTTACACGGCCCGTGCTGGCGTGGCTCTAATGGTGCAATTAGGGCTTCACTAGTATTTTTTTCCAAACTTGTGCCTTTAGAGGCCCATTTATCTTCTCCTATATAAGTATCCTTTAGTATCCTAGGGTTTAGTAAGTATGAATAATGTAGATTTTACTTTTGGTAGGTAGGAAAGAAGAGAAAATTTCTCTCTCTAGAGTTCTTCCTCTCTTTTCCTTCTCTTAGTTTATTTCTATCAATTACATGGATTTATTAGTAGTAGATTAGTTTAATATCTTGGGGAAATGTTTATAATTATGACTAGACGTTAACTTTGTGAGATTATTAGATTTCCCTATTTTTATGCCTATGGACATCCATGCTTGATTTATGCTTTATATTCTGGTAAGATGTATGCTATATATGTTCTATGAGGAACCAGTAGATTCATGTGTCGTATATCATCGTGTTGGGCTTATCATGTCATCTTTGGAGTCTTAGATTGGATCTATTATAGGTTTGTGAATACCGGGGAGGTGAGTTTATGCATGCTATTCCGAGAATACCATCTCGATCTTTAGACTCTAACCTAATTGGCTCTCCATGCAGCAATCATTCATGTTAGGGATGATAGTTTCCCTAACGAGGGGAAACTCTTAGAAAACCCTGATAAATGTGCATAATAGTTTGTAGTGACTAGGGTTGTGGTGTAGTGACTAGAGTTAGGTCAACCCTAAAGTCCTCATGAGATGTCACCTCCTTTATCTCTCTATGCCTAGGGATTGGTATCAATAATTGAGTGCCCGGGACGTATTGTCCTTACTCTTATATCTAACGGTTTCAACCTATGAAAAGCATTGTTCCTTTAAGCGGAGACATGTTAGCATTGGGAGTGAGATTTATGAGGAAGGAATTGCGGCATCGAAAAGGCAATCGAAGCACCTTCCCTAATTACGGAGGTTGTATGATAGTTTATAAGAAGATGATGAACCTTTGTGTGACAGACATTGGGAATGCCAGAATATCATTCACACCATGTGACATAGGCATAGGATGGGTTTATATGTCTCACATGTGATAGAATTCAGGATCAAAGCCATTTATTGGTCATATTACACAAATATTCCCCAAGGCTAGTTTTCAATAGTTTAATCTCTTTTGTTTGCGTGTTCTTTAGTAGTTAGATAAATATCCCCCAACCTATGTTTGTAGCATTTGCTATTCCCGACACACAATAGGAGTGGCGCCCGATTCTGAGTTGTGTATAGTTAACTTTTGAATTCCAATATCTCTGTGGACGAACCTGAACTTGCCACTATCTACTCTCTAGTAGTTGGTAGTGAGCACGAGAACAACAATATAAATCTCTTATCTTTGAATCTTGCACACCGCAAGTTAATATTGCTCTCCCAAAATGTTGGTTTTGTATGAACCCCGCGGGGCACAGATCATTTTTTATAAAGATCCAAGATAAATTAGTGTTTGTGGATAAGATCATTGGATTCATCTTTGCGAATATTATAAAAATGACTACTGGAACTCTCAAAAAATATCAGGGGAAGCAAAACAAAAAGAGCCGAGAGTTGGATTGCACTCTAACACGAGCTGTGGAAAATGCGAGGGTTAGGGATTTCCCATAGCTCGCGATAGCATTATAGCTGAGAAATTGCAGCAACTTTCACGAGCCGCGAAGGCTCTCCATTGGTCACGGCAAGCAACCTGTAACTTGCTTTTTACACCCCTTTTTCTTGTACTATAAATAGCATTCCATCCACTCTTTTCTTAGCTCTCTTGGCCCGACTTGGGGGATCTAAAACCCTAGTTTTTCCAATTCTCTTTCAATTTCTTCTTGTTTCTTTGTAGATATTCGTTCTATGTTATGGTTTTTATTATCTAGGCTAGTTTTCTTCTTGGGAGCAATTGATTTAAGCTTCCAAGTCCATGTGTTGAGAACCTCTTAAATTCTATTTAGATCTCTTTATTATTATTCATTTTCTATGCTTTAAATGTGGTACATAGATCCATTTATGTGATTGGGAGTTGGAGTTGGAGAATATGAATTGTTTGTATGATAACATGTTAGGATTTTAGGAAAGTGTACAATTTCCTCTCTTTTTGGCATGAAGTCCAATGGAATTAGAACTTCTAGATGTGTTGATGATGTTAAGTTTGCTAGATGAATGTGATAATGTTGATCTTTTCCATGTTTATCTTAAGGTAGCTTGAATGAGAAAGTTTTCAATGTTGATCTTTCTTGATTAACCCTAGGATATGCATTGTTTGATTAAATGGCTAGATATTTGGTAGAATGCTTGTATTTGTTATCAAATCTATTGGTTCTTTGTGCATGATCTCATTGATGAAATACCATTAGACGTTGTTTATCTAAAGTGATCATTGGTGAGGTTTACGAATTGTTGTTGAACACTTTTTTATTACTCTTAAAAAGAACGGAATATTTATCTTCAAAATGGAAGGTGTAGCATTCGCAATAGGTAATCAAGATGAGTAAATGAGGGATTTCTTCTACGATCTATAAGAGACCTGAAAGTGGAAATTAATTGCGCCCAATGCTTTGTCATTTGTGTTTTTATCCCCTTTTCTTAGTTTGTTGCATAATTAGCCTCATTATTTGTATATGCTAATTGTCTCTTTTTTTCATTTCATAACTTAGAAAAACCAATCCAAACCCCCTCTTCTTTAATTTATATATATATATGCTTATATTCAAACCTATAAGAATGAACCCTTAGGAAAATTTCTCTTCTTCGTGAATGATCCCAATTTTCCACTATCTAGTTTAGGAAGCATTTAGGGCTTATAAATTGTATATTTAAGAGGTACAGCGAAGAGGCATATATTCTTAAGTTTTTGGGCATATTTGTGTGAAAATTTGCTAGTTGTTTTTATTTGCTTTTTATTTGTGTTTAGAGACATATTACCTTTGTTATTAATTTATGGCACGCACTCATTCCAACAACCAAGAACCTTTGCACTACGACCCAAATTATTTATTCTTCTTTGTTCTTATTTTTCCTTTGGTTCGGAGTAGGTATTGCTTGAGTTCTTAGTAAATTTTTACCGAGAATCCTTTCACTATGATTATGAATTTTTGAAAAAAGAGAGAGGAACATCTCACCTTGAGGGAACTCATGATGAGAATAGAGGCTCAACAAACAAGGTTTTGTCGGAATTTTCATTCCGATCATCCTGCCGAGTCTTACTATTGGTTGAGAGAGAAGCACTATGAAGAGGAAAGAGTTGTTGGCTTCCAAAACTAAGGGTATTATGAAAAGTGCTATCAATAGGTTGGAGTTTTTTTGTTTTCAAGGTCAAGGAGCTCAAGAATGATATCCATACTACGATTCTTACAATCCAGAGTTGAGTGGTAATCCACATTTTGTGGTATGAGAATGCACCGGAAAAGCAGCAATAAAAGAAATATGATTGGCCTTCACCACCTTATACCATGCCCCAAAACTAAGCTCAAGGGGGGGTTCAAGCTTGAAGAATGAAGAGATTGTGCACGCAATAGACAACTTGACCAACTTTGCCAAGACCAATAAGGAAGCTTAAACTCGAATCTCCTCAAGACTCAAGGCTTTGGAGGGGCATATGAGCGATATAATGGAAGCGGTGATCCGAATGGAAGCTCAAAATTCCAAAGATACACCATCAAAAGTTGAACTCGAAGACACGGTGAATAAAGTCACCATGAAGAAGGAATATGAGTTCCACGGGGATGAGGGGTTAGTTGTTGAAGACAAAGAAGATAAGGAAGAGGTGATTGTCCTACATTCATTATTCTTTAAATCATTACCCCTACCCACACTGGTTGAACCAGCTCCACCATTTTCAAAATTCTTGAAGGAAACAATTGGGGAGCTAAATGATTATGTCAAGCTTCCAAACCCATCTCCTTTAAGAAAAACTCCACCTCCAAAAAATCCTTTCCTCAGTGGATTTCTACCCCCATATCTCAAATTTTTTATACTCATGGTGAAGGGGTTAAAACCTTCACAATATGGATAGCATTAGGGTTGTTCCGATGACCTTAAATATATGGAACTTCTCGAGAGACAACCTGAGTTTTTAAGTTAGGCTAGTGTTTTTCTTCTATTGAAAATAAATCAAAAAAAATTCCTCAGCCATGTCCTCAAACTCTTACCTAAAACCACAAAAATACCACCAAAATCCACCACCAAAAACCACCATCAAAACAACCATTTAGTACTACTAGTTGTTACTTGTTGTGGGTGTTGGTCAGGACTTGTAGTGGATGGGTCGAAGTTGCATATTGGATGGAGTGAGAGGGTATGGAGGAGAGAACATTCATTGACAGGTGAGTATATCCATCACTAGGAATGGCCTTCAATGTCCTAGTTGTGTTTATTTCTTTCTCTTTTATTTCTTTATCTTGTCCTTTTGTTCACATTGAGGACAATGTGTATTTCAAGTGTGAGGGAGATAAATATATCTCATTGTCTTGTATTGTAGTATGTATATGCTCTACTTTGATTTGTCTTCTTATTTTTGGGATTCTTGAGTAGAGTAAGCTATCTTCTTGACTTTCTTTAGATGTTTATACCTCATTCTTATTATGGTATGATTTTGTTGTTTTATGGTTTAGGACTCCTTAGGTCAGGGTGTGAGGGTTGGAAAGCTCTTATGTTTTTGGGTTAGGGTTGTTCTAGGAACAATGTGTTGGTTGTGCTCTTGGGAAAACATAGATTAGAAATCACCTTAGGACTTTGCTTGTTCTTACTCAAGGACGAGTAAGGGTCTAAGTGTGGTGGAGTGGATGAGACGTGATTATGATGTTATCTTAGTATAATTAACACCCCTTTTTAGCTTTTGTTTTTGTGGTTAGTTAGATTATTAGGTGTTTTACAAAATAGGGCTATTTGCCCTAATTTTCCTAGTTTGTAAGCTTTTGGTGTCTATCGTATTCTACCTCTATGATTTGATCCTATGTGTTTTGTGACATTATTTGTAGACAATCATGAAGAAGGAAATTCACAAAGATGGAAGAATATTGAAGAAGGCCATTCGTAAGAATGGTAGAAGATTGAAGAAGGAATGAAGACAAGGCAAAAGTAAGGGGTGAAGCACTTTGGACTAGGTTTTTGATAATGATCTGAGATGAATTAGTATCTGTGGATAGCTTCATTGGATTATTCTTCGCGAGTACTATAGAAACGACTACTGGAGCTCCTGAAACGGATCAACGGTACCCAGGGGAAGCAAAACAAAAAAAGCTGAGAGCTAGACTACACTCTGTTGCGAGGGTTGAGGGATTTCCCATGGCTCGTGACAACATTTCTATTGAGAGTTTGTAGTAGCTTACGTGAGCCGTGGAGGCTCTCTACTGGTCACGATAAGCAACCTGCAAATTGCTTTTTACTCCCCCTTTTCTTTTACTATAAATAGCATTTCATCCACTCTTTTCTTTGCTCTCTTAGTTCGACTAGGGGGCTCTAAAACCCTAGATCTTCACTTCTCTTTCATTTTCTTATTGTTTGTTTGTAAAAAAAAATTCTATGTTATGGGTTTTGATTATTTAGGCTAGTTTTCTTCTTGGGAGAAATTGGTTAAAACTTCCTAGCCCATGTGGTGAGAACCTCTTAAATTCTATTTAGATCTCTTGACTATTATGCATTTTCTATGCTTTAAATGTGGTATCTATATTCATTTATGTGATTGGGAGTTTGAGAATAAGAAATGTTTGTATTATAGCATGTTAGGAATTTAGAAAGTGTACAATTTCTTCTCTTTTTGGCATGAAATCCAAGAACATAGAATTAGAACTTCTACTTGTGTTGATGATGTTAAGATTACTAGATGAATGTGATAATGTCGATCATTTTCATATTTATCCTAAGGTAGCCCCAATGATAAAGTTTTGAATGTTGATCTTTCTTGATTAACCCTAGGAAATGCATTGTTTGGTTAAATGGCTAGACATTTGGTAGAATGCTTGTAGTTGTTATCAAATATATTGGTTCTTTGTGCTTGATACCATTGATGAAATAACTTTAGACATTGTTGGTCTAAAGTGATCATTTGTGAAGTTTACAAATAGTTTTTGAACGCTTTTGTAAAGTACTCTTAGGAAAAATGGAATCTTTATCTTCAAAATGGAAAGAGTAGCATTCACAATAGGTAACCAAGATGAGTAAATGCTTGATTTCTTCTATTATCTACAAGAGGCTTGGAAGTGAAAATCAATTGCGTCCAAGGCTCTTTCATTTGTTTTTTTATCCCTTTTTCTTAGTTTGTTGGATAATTATCCTAGTTATAATTATATGCTAGTTGTCTTGTTTTCATTTTATATCTTAGAAAAAACCAAACCAATACCCCCCCCCCTCTTTAATTGCTTATATAATATATATGCTTATATCCACCCGTATATGCATGAACCCTAAGGAAAATCTCTTTTCTTCGTGAACGATCCTGATTTGCCACTATCTACTTAGTTGTATTTAAGAAGAATTTAGGCCTTGTAAATTGTATATTTGAGAGGTGTGGTGACAATCTCCCAGAATCACAATGAAGAAAAGATATACCTCGTTGGTTTCAAAGTGTAAACTCCAAGTGTTTTGCGGGTTAATAGTTTTTGAGTGGTGTTTGTGGATGGTAGAGAAAAGATGGGTGATTCAGAGATGGGATTAAGTTAGAGCTTCATGGATTGTGCACATATACACGACCAATAATCTGGGGTTTGGTTAACCTTATATTCTGCAAATTTGAGCATCGCGGACCGTGCAAGTCTAAACGGTCTGTGAGTTGGACTACTCTTTACCCCAAGTGCTCATTTTTCTTCCTTGGCCCTTATCATCCAAAACCTAATACATCCTGTAAAATAATCATGTACACCAAGAATAATAGTGTTCCAAAACAAGACCTAAAATAAAAACATACAAAATAATCAATATGAACTATGAAAATAAAAACACATTAACCTACTTTATGCTTGGGTTACCTCCTGAAAAGCTCTGTATTTTTAAGGTCGTCGATATGAACATAATGTTATCCATATAGTGAAGAGTTAAATCCCTCTAGCACGACTTTCAAAAAGTAGAGAGGGGTAGTATTCTTCCAAGAGGAAGAATTTTTGGAGGTGGAATTGGTCTTAAAGTAGACGGGTAATTTCGGAGTTTGGCATAGTCGTTTGGATCCTTTAGTCTCCTCAAGGGTTTTGAAAATGGTAGAGTCAATTCAATATATGGGGGTTGGGGTGATGATGGTAGGAATAACAAGTGTAAGTTAATCACCCATTCCTCAACTACTTCGGTTTCAACATATCACTACTCATCTCCTTGGAACTCATTTCCATTCATCAGGGTGATGTCACTCACCACATTTTTGAGTTCAATCAAGATTGTACATCCTTGAAATATCAAGCTTCCAATTAGATCACCCTTTCCATCACATCACTCTCGTATGCCCTTTAACACTCTTCATGCTTGAGGAGAATTGAGTTTCCAAGTCTCGCTAAGCATTTGTGATTGGAGTAACTCATTATTCTTTGTTATGTTAACTATAGCTTTCAAGAACTCTTCATGTTCCAACTTGGGAACTCCTAAGTCTCCAGTGTTGCTAAGCTATTGTGCTTGGAGTAACTCGCTACTCTTGATCACGTTAACCATAGCTTGCAAAATATCTTTATGCTCGGACATGGGAAATCCTCCTTGAGCATAGTTTTGGGGCATGGTGTAGGGTGGTGAAGGCCACCTATATTTCTCATAGTGTCGGTTTCCCGTTGCATCTCTATACCTTGAATCCAGTTTACCAGTCCACTTTGGATTGTAAGCATCGTGGTTTGGGTACCATTCTTGAGCCCTTTAGCCTTGGAAGCTAACAACTTTGAACTCTCTATAGCACTCCTCATAATACCTTGAATTCTAAAACTAAGGTTTCTATTTTCCTTGTACGGATCATCTCTCAACCAATAGCAAGACTCGGTGGGATGAGCGGAACGACAAATCCTACATAATCCTACTCGTTGAGCCTCTCTTCTCGTTGAGCCCTCTCAGGTTTTCAATACAATCTCTCTTTTGTTTCAAGCCTCACACTTCATCTTTTTCCACACCTTTAGGCCTCTCATTTTTGCATAGGTTTCCCTCTCAGCTTTTCACCCTATCCAAGCCCCCAATTTTTCCTAAGTCACCCTTTCAAGTTTTGACATAGCGGGTTCTTTTTGTATTTTTAAATTTTTGCATTTTTCATCAACACAAAATACTCTAAAAGTGAGCTTCAAATTACATTAAAGAAACAAACACACTAAAAAAATTTGTCGAATACCTAAGTGTCATGAATCTCCCTCCCCCACACTTAAACAACACATTTTCTTCAATGCGCAAAAGTAAGCAAAACAAAAGTGGGGAAAGGAAAAATAGTCATCTACACTCGAGATCGCAAAGGTCTCACTCCTCATTTTCAGAATTCACATCTCCTCTCTCGCTCATCTTGCCTCAATTGTTGCCTCTCTTTGGGATCAATGTCTTGGAAGCCATGAAGATTGGATTCTTCCATCCTTTCTAATAATTGTTCCATGCTCTCCCTTGGACATTGGAATGTTTCCCCCAATTCCTCACTTCACTACTCACCGCATCAAGTTTCTCACCATATCTTCCTAGTTGATGGCTCATCCTATCAACTACTTGATATATTCCTTGGATTTGTGGGCCAAATCCCAAGATTTTGTTGGCCAAAGAGTTGAAATTGCTCATGAAAGTCAAAGGATTGTGTTGGTTGCGGTTAAATGGGGTGCTCCTCTTGTTTTTATCCTTCAGGTTGCTCTATCTAATCTTCAACTCTAGGAGTAGTCAATTTGAATAGAAATCCCTTCTCATATCTCGCATCGGGGGTTGGACAAAGGCTCTCCAATGGGATGTGGTCATTATTAGCTCCAATTGTGAAAGAATTATGAATTTACAAACATGTGTACCATAACCATATAACCATATAAAGTGATCCTATGAGGTGCTAGTGGGGAGCGTGTGAGTTTCATCCAACTTTTTGTTGGTGTACCTCATTTCCATACGATCACCTCCTGCTTTGACACCACCCAAGTAAGTTATGAGACAGGAAAAACATGTTTTATTAGAGTACTTAACATCACTTTTTAGATTATTTTGTTGGTGGATACCTACCTTGTGTGGTATCCACCCCTAATTTCCCTATTTTGTAAGTATTTAGTAGCTAGTGTGCTTTGCCTCTATGAATTGGTCGATTTTTTCTGATTTTTGAGCTTATTTAGATACCATCACTGAGAATGCCATTCTCAAGAATGGTATAATATTTAAGAGGACAATTCACTAGAATGGTAGAAAAAAGAAGTACATTGAGCTTTAAATGGTATACGAAGATTGAAGAAAGTAGCGGATGAATAATGATATGGGAATTGGTACTTAGTTCAGGGAATAATCAGAGATTAATTAGCACCTATAGGTTTCACCATTGAATTTTTCTTCACAAGCGCTATAAAATAGACTACAAGAACTCCCAAATTGAATTAGTGGTCAACCAGTAGCGACGAAAAGAAGTTGAGGACAGAAGTTGTGCATGGGCCTTATAGATTTGCAAGGCTTGTGCCATCAGAAGGTTAAAATTCAAGGTCTGAGACACGACCCTTACACATTTATACGAGCCGTAAACATATTGCACGACCCTAACACATTTACACGACCCTTACAGCATGGGCCGTGGCGCCTGTTTACAAGGGTTTTGATCAGGGCCATCTCTTTTTATCTCTCTTCCACCTATAAAAAGCCTCCTTCATCTTCATCATCCTCTTAAGCCCGACTTGGGCCTCTAAAACCCTATTTTTCATTAGATTTTCTTATTTTCTTCATCTTTTTCATGGGTTCTTATAGATCTATGATGGCTTTTCATAACCTAGCATAGATTTGTGCTTCAAAGCTTGGAATGATGAATAAGATGTGACTTTTGACATTGGTACTTTTCACTTCTCTATTTCTTCATATTCATATCATTTGTATATTTTGAACCCATGTGGTTGGTTATATTAGCTTAATTTATGACATTGGGATATTTGTAAGCATGATTTAACTTTATATTTGTGAAACTTTAAGATTCATGCCTATTTATGTTGCTATAAATTACCGTGCTTAATTTGTGCTTTAACTTGTCATAACCTATGTATTTAATGTTATTAGGATGTATACCTAGTTTAATTTGTTCATGATTTAGTGCTAGGCTTTGAATTTAGCTTGGGAGTGTTGGATTATCAAACTTACTTGTATCCTTGTAAGAACAGAGGTGTAACACTATCCTTGTGAACTAATAGAGTGGTAATAGGGTGATAATGGTAATTTCACTAGTTGTGCCCGATGTTTATGAGCATCAGATTAAATTTCTAAATTCGGCCAGGATGGCCAAAATAGGTCTGGTGTTGTTAAAATCCTAAACATAGGAATCACGATAAATACCCGAGAGTTAAGTTCTCAGTTCGTGGCACCTACGTGTTTGGCCTTGTAGTTATAGACCTTAGAGTTATCACGAGGTAATAATGTACTAATTCACGGACTTAGGATAGGTATTCATGGTGGAGGTCCCAATGATCCATGCTACTGCCGGGTTTAATATGCTACCGACGCACGACATTGACCTTAAAGTGTGGGCTTATTATCCCCGGTAGTGAGGGTTGGAGATGGAAATGGGTAGTGCACCTTCTATTTGTGGATGAGATGAGATGTTAATGAGGGAACAGTTCCAACATGGTGTGACAAATTGAGGGAGTTCTGGGGAATTAACATCTCCACATCGCATGACATAGCACTAAATAGTATTGTGGTATTTTTAATGTGGATATAAGGCGAGGATCAAATCATTTATGTCAATTATGTGATGCAAAAACCCCCAAGGATTGTTAATCATTATCTTAATCTCATCTTAGTTATATGCTCGTAGCTAGTAGTTTAATCTCAACACAAACCCCCTTATGTATGTTAATCCTAACACACACTTGGGGTGATGCCCGGAGGTGAACTTTAGTGTCACTATCCTTTAAAACCCTTTATCCCTATGTACGAATGGTGTGTCCATTTTATATGGCTATTTTGGGATATTTTGGATTCACTTTTGTACACTTTTGTGCTCTATGTGTGGCAATTTTCCTTGAAATTCTCTAAG
>JAULKM010007449.1:0-14999 GCA_032355605.1 Rubia tinctorum | reverse complement strand
GTCATTCTTTGCTTGGTAGGAATAAATTTTCATATGCAGTTTCATGTTTCATATGGTATTGATCATCGAGCTCTATAATAAGCTGATCCGTGAGTGAATAAAAATGCTGCATGGGGGGTGTTGAGGGATGAAATAAACTTTTGTGTCGTCGATATTTTCTGTTGTTTGCGGGTATTTTACCACTACTAATTCCTCTCACTTCTTTATCACAGAAAGATCCTCTCAGGGCGTTGAGCATGACCACTAGACAAACACTCCTCGAAATTTGGAGGTACATAACGCAAAATGCCTCAACTTTACAACTCTTTATGATTTGAAAATTCACAGTATTCTGGAATCTGTGCTTTCTGTGTCATTGTTCTCGGGAGGCCAGGAGATGGACTTTTCATTGGCAGCCCCTTTCCCTCTCTTTATACTGTCATTTGATTCGCAGTGCTTTTGTACATTTTGATACTAGATTAGAGCCTGAATAAGTAATTTATCTGATTTGTACAGAGGTGGTGGGATGAAAGGACTTTTTACTGGCATCGGTCCTCGTGTTGGTCGAGCAGGCCCTTCCGTTGGGATTGTGGTTTCATTCTATGAAGTTGTGAAGTATGCGCTCCATCAGCATTACAACACTACTTGATCGGGAAGTTCTATTTGAAGGATAGAATAGTGCATCGTACATATTTATCTGAAACGCTTCGTGAAAAGCTATAGTTACTCTAATTTAGCTGATGCTAACTAGGGAGCTGATCTTAGGAGGTTGGCAGTTTTGGTAATGTCCTGTTGTGCCTTTGAGGCGGAATGTCCACTGTTCGGAACTTAAAAAAGAAGAGGGTCTGGACAATTTTTGCAGTTGACTGGTTTACAAGAACTTGATTCTGAGCTGTTTCTGGATTTATCAGTTCGTTTCAAGCTCTCCGGCAATAAATATGGAACTAGCTATTCCAAAGATTTAAGATTGTTATCAAGTTGACTCAAAGCAGATTATCATAGGCTTATTTTACCTTCATTAAGTGACTATTGTCTTGTTCGAATTTTGCTTTCGAAGAATAAATTATTTGTAGGCCTCATATGAAAATTTGTATTTACTGAGATTTGTTTACTGCATACCAAACAACTCCTCAAATACTTTTCGTGAGAGCTCAGAATCTTAAACTTTTGTGTACTACACCAATAAGATACCTCCTAAATTAACTATCACACACCAATAAGATTTTGCTATGTGTACCTAATATTAGTTTAATGATTTTAATCTTGGTGTAATTTTAATTTTTATTACACATGGTAGATGGTGGAACATCTGATTTTGAAAAAATATGGGTTGGGAAAGGTTGCTGTGGATTTGGGGTGTTGGGTTAGTGACGCCGGTGGTAATGGTAGAGAACTTGTAAATTCTATGCTCGAGTCTACTTGAATTTTTATTTGTTTTGAATTTCAAGTCTGTCACCAAACCAAGACAACGAAAGCAAAAAACTCGGGCGACCGGAACCCAAACAATATCTTCTTCTAATGAATAAAAGGTTGACAAAACTTTACAAGTCATTAACTCGAATCTGGACTACTAATCTGAACACACCACACAACGATTCTTCCATTTAACAAATGAATAATAAACGCATCACTCCATCACCATCTCTCCCCCAATTTGGCGGGACGAAAACGAAAAACAACAGAAGAAGAAGAAGAAACCAACACATCTACATTCTTAAATAAACCCCACAATCGATGCTTTTCTCCAAATTGCTGAGTAATTTCCCACCTTTTTGAACTGATGCAACGGTGATAGATAGAGATACGGCCACGGCCGCGAAGATCCAAAAGCTCTAGTGAATAATGTACGTCAATGCCAGGGCCAACAGCATCAGCAGATACGCTATTCCTTGATCTATCGATTGACCTGAAAAACCGTTAATCAAGGTGTCAATCTACCCTCATTTCGTAAAAAAAAGCATCAATCGCTTCGGAAATTGAGAAATGCGATTGAAATTGATTACCGTCGCTGGTTGATGGAGCTGGAGCAGGAACGGAGATATCTTTTCCGGCGGCGGCGGCGGGGAAAACAGCCGCGAACACGACGAAGACGGCGGCGACCAGCGCCATAGCAGCCCTAGATGAGATCACCTCCATTGTTGCCTCTCGAATTAGGTATGATCTTTCGGAGCGGCGTCAATCTCTCTCTCCTCTTCCGCGGTTGGATATGTTGAGGAGAGAAAAATGGAGGTGATCTGTGATTTGCCGATTTGCTATTTACCCTTCCGCGATCAGCTCTTTTATTTTTATTTATTTTGTGGCTGGCCTCAGGGTGGAAAACGGAAGGGGAGAAATAAGGATAGTATTTATATTTACAGGGAATTCGGCTGCGCTGGAGTTTGACCCATTTTCAACGGCTGTGATTCGATTTGATTTTGTTCCGTTGGAGATTTCAACGGTTCAGAGACGATGGCGCTCAATCCATTAAATTCAATCGTTTGTTTCAGGTTGGGGCCCACTGAGTAATCACTCACTTCTAATTATTGTCTTTTAATACCAACTGGCCCTTCCTCTCGTGACCGTCGTTTTATTTTTTTCCCTCTCTAAATATTCCACGTCGATATTATACCTTTTTTTAATATCCTATTATCATGTACTGTAAATAAAAGATCTGTTTTAATATTTCGCATGCCTTTAATAAAATATAAAATATTTCGATAGAAATATACTCCGCATAGCAAATATTCCTTTCGGATAAAGTCTTGGTGAAAAAATGAGGTTTAATTAGAATAATAAAACGTAAAATGTCTTTGTTGCAATATTAAAGTTTTATTATGTAACGTGTAGTAGCTATAAATTTTATAACCCGGTTCATGCAACCCAAAATTTTTATCTTTATTTCTCTAATTTACATTTTAAACCTTGTTCTTTCCATAACTTATGGAAAAATCGTCTTTCAATACGAGTTGGAATATGAATTAGCAAATAATTGATAGATGTCTCATTAGTTAGATTCATGAGAATAATTGAAAGACAGAAAAATACCCTTTATAAGCTAATTTAATTATGCCCATTACACAGTTTCATGCACACTAGAACAACATACGGAGTATATTAATTATCAATCTTGCAAATCTCTGACATAAATTAACATTAAAGTGACAATTAAGCAAAGTAATCAATTAGCAATCCAATTACTTGTACGATTCCAATCGACAGACATGCTAAATTATGAATCAATTACGATTTGGTTTTCGTAAAAATTTAATCGCCAGCAAGGCTCAATTATCAGTTTTTAATTTAATCATTTATATGACTACCATTTCTGTTAGCATGGAGAAGCCTTGAATTTTCTGTTAACATCTTGCATACCATTTGATGTAATTATGTTTAAAGATATGATATGCGTCTTTTTATTTAGATGGCAAATTATATGGTATAATTATATGATCACTAGTTTGATCTCAATCTTTTGAACCAAAGTAGGTTTTGTTTTGTTTACTGAAAATATAGAAATTCACTGTATATATATATATATATATTATTTCATTAAAAAAAATCAATCATTCAAAGATATTGGAGAAAATGTCTAGAAGCGATTACCATGAGTATAATTGATATTTGATGTAATTATACCATGATAACCGTATTCTTAGTGATATTTTGTGTGCTCCTCTGTGTAAGAATGTGAATTCTTTTGTGTGAGATTATGCATTTTTATAATTTAATTACGATTACTATGTAAATGATGTTTTTCTATTATTGTCACACTTTTCTTTTTGGGTATGTTCATTTTATATTGGCGCACTTTCCATTTTTGATGATATTCCTTCAATTTCATCCAGTCATTCTACTTTTTACCTTCTACATTCAATTTCATCCATTCATTTTGTTCGTCTAAATCCAAGCACCTAAACCTATGATGTCATTTATAAAGAAACATAGGGAGTAGTATTAAAACATACGTTAATAGTATTAGTAAAAATGTGAATTCATTTGTGTGAGATTCAACATTATTATAATTTAAAAGTAAAGTGTATTCATACCTCTCAATTCCATGTTTAGTGCACATACACCATTCGATTTTTTTGAAAGTGCACATATAGATCAAAACTGGTAGGACGAAAGGAATAATTTTTTACGAGCAATTCAATCAAACGTTTGATTCAGGCTTAAATTAGACGAACACAGATCGAGTTTGAGCTAGCTCAATTATCAAACGAGCTCGAACTTAAGCCTTCCAATCATGACAGATTCATAGAGTTTAACGAGCATTTATAAAATATTTTTGTAATTTTGTATAAATTATACTCCCTCTGCCCCAGAGAAATGGACACAATTTTTATTTTCGTCCTTCTCAAAGAAATTGACACAATTCAATTCTTACCTAAAGTGGCAATAAATGAGCTTATACATTTACTATATTATCCCTAAAAAAGTTGATTAAATCTACTAGTCAACTCTTCTATTACCAAAATACTCTTCCTTTATTTCTCATCAACACTTTCATCTCATTTTGCATAAAATTCCGATTCAAAATCAATTTGGTCAATTTCTCTGGGACGGAGGGAGTATAAATGAATTTGGCGCATAATCTGCCAAAGCTATTACCCAACCACGCATTTGTCCACTAGATTTTTGCTCTTTGCTCAAACAATACTACTCTCTCCTATTTGAAAATGTAATTTAATTATTTATTTAGTCAAAATTTCTTAATTTTGATCCAAAAATTGAATTGGTAAATAAGTATAAATACTATTGTGTGATACATTGTTAGATTCGTTATAACATATACTTTCAAAATATTATTTTTTCACAAATTTTAATTAGTCAAAGTATTGGGAAAGATCGTCTCTCCATAATATAGAAAGACAGATTTAATTAAAATAATAGAAGCTAAAGGGTGTTAGTTGCAATATTAAAAATTTATTATGCAATGTGTAGTAGTTATAAAGTTTATAACCCAATTCATGCAACCAGAAAATTTTAGCTTGATTTCTTCTAATTTGCCTTTTAAACATTGGTCTTTCCATGACTTATAGAAAAACCGTCTTTCAAGAGATGAACTTTTTTAAATATCATTAATGAAACATATTAAAGATCAAATATTTTCCAAGCCAACTATGAAAAGTCGAAACATGAAAACAGTGGCTGGCTACAACATTAGACTGAGGTAAATCTTACATAATCATACATGGATGAAAGCGGTAACAAAATCAGCCACAAAACAGACACGAAGTTTTGGTGTGACTGACGAAACACACTGTAGGCTGTAGTAAGTCTGAGAGGGATGTAAACAACACCTGCAAACTCTTCAAGATGTGTAATAACACTAGAGGGCATTTTAGATTCACAGTCGACGCTAGCTCAGAACTCAGAAGCCATAACGGATCTCCGACGATCACTTAGATTCTGAAGGAAGCCACAACGGGTCTTCGCCGCTCTGATATGATCCAAACAGCTGATTTGAATAATGCAATGCCAGCTTCCTGCACTTTTCAACACCCTCAGGATCAAACTTTTCCAATTCTTCCACTGATTTTCTCAGATCGCCTTCGGGATCTCCATCAGTCAGAAACTCGCCCAATCTTGAACCCCTACAAAATATAAACCACCAAAGACCCGATTGAAGCAGGACGCGGAAGTTTAAAAAGGATGAGATTTAGCAAAGAAACATTTACAAAGCACATTTGATACCATCTGCATAACTGAATAATGCCATAATAGACATACCCGTATGCATCACACTGACTGAATCCTTCATTGTTGCGAACAATTGTTGCTTTGCAAAATTTCTCAACGGATGTTTGCTTCCGGTAAAGAGCACAGACAGCCCTCATGCATAGTTCGGGATCTTTACCAAATGCAGCTTGCATTTCCGCCTGAAATTTCCAGTTCCATTTATGATCGCTGTATCTACCGATCCTGGCCACAATATTACCGTAGTTGGTATCAGTATCAGAACCATCACCAATTTCACCCACTGTATCACCATGAGATTGCCGGTCACCGGTGCTCAAGGGAGAATCTTTGGATGTGAATTCAGTGTCCGAAGCATCGGAGTCACTAACAATAAAACTGCCCAAGCTCTCACCTTCACTCTCTGATTCATCCTCATCAGAACTCTTGTCAGTCTTTATGCTCTTTAGATGACTAGGTGAGCTTTCCTTAGAAGCTCCACGAGGTTTCGAATTTCTCAACCTCACCGGTCTTCGCCTAATGACAGGTTTTCCATCGCCACCCAAGCTGGAAGTAGCATCAACCGTAGACTTAGTCCTCAAACTACCAATAAGAAGGTGGTCCTCGGGATCACTTTCACAGTCACTAGCAATAATATTCGACGCTCTTTTCCGCTTATGAGTTGATACGGTGGCAGTCCCCTGGTGAAAAGCTACAGCATCCTCGTCACTCAAGTTCAGAGACACATTCAAACCCTCAGTCGACTCCATGGCCACTTTCTTCGCTTCACCATTGAGCCCATCTGCCTCACCATCAATATCATCGATATCAATCACCCCACGGGAAGCAGGACCAACATCAGCTGGCGAAGCAGGAGCTATCTTCTTACCGCTCATTTCTTCTCCAAAGAACAACTGCTTCCCAACTCGACTACCACATTCCAGATTACACTCACCACAATTGTCAATCTCTCCTTCCTTCAAGGGTATTACATTTCTTAAAGTGTCACCAACTGGCGTCGCTGCATTAGTCTCTTCTCTACCTAGTTGAGAAACTCCCAGCCCTATTTCTGCCATTCCAGCGGAGCTGCATTCCCTAGCTCTGGATGGCATACCTCTCTCTAACTCCCTCACCCGGCGCTCCAATTCTTCGCACTTTGCCTCCCAAGCTTGAACATCACTCTCAGCCCTTCTCTTCTCACACTCCAGAACTCGATTTTCAATCAACTCCAATATCCTGGCATCCTCTGCATCCCCCGGCTTCGAAGATTCAACCTTGTTTCGTATTACCTTCGTTTCACCACTCAGCTCACTAAGCTTATTCTGAATGTCACTCATCTTTCTCTCCAACTCCGATTTCAGTTCAGTGAACCTCTCTTCCCATTCCGAACACTTCATGCAGCATTTCGATTCTCTTTCAGCAGAATGATCAGCATCTCCAATCTCTTTACCATCCATATCTTTCCTGATTTGTAAAATAGCACAGTTTCGAATGAATTCACGCTTACATCCCGAACAACAGTGATACTAAAACAAACAAAAACACGTGCATAGATAAACAAGATGAAACTAAAAAAGACTCAGTAGAGAGCGAGTACGATTTACCAAGCAGTTTGCGGTCCCGAAGTTGCGCCGGTTGCCGGTTGGGGTTTCCTTGTACCAGTGTACCGTCACCCACACTGATAAATTACTGAATGATGCAATGTTTTTTTTGAAAAGGAAATTTATGATTGAAAGCTCTATTTAAAGGTTGATATATGAGTATCATGTGTTCATATATATCCAATTCCAAATGATTTTGTAAATTTTTCTTTAACCGTTTTAAAGTGATGTACACCTACGCTACGCACCAATCTCGTGTATTGCTTTTGTCCAATTCCATAAAGCAGTTTAGTAAAGTCTTTCTTTTACAAAGAACTTTGGACTCTTGCAGTACAGAAAATGGTTGGATTTTGTACAAAGAAAGTTTCGCAAGCCTTCCTCCCTAAGTTAACACCAGACCCAAGCCTTCCTTCGCCTAAGTTTCGCAAGTCTTCCTCATAAGTTGTCATTTTCAATTAGATGTCAGCACTTTATTGAGTGTTGGTTGAGCTTTTCTTCAAAAAAAAATAAAAATAAATATTGATCGTTGGTTAATAAGGAAATAAGAAATCATTTCCCTTGTAGGGTGATAAGGAAATAAGAAATCATTTCCCTTGTAGGGAAATGTTATAGATGGTAGTTACTTTATAGAATTAGTTTCCTTATAGAATTAGTTATATGTGGTAATTTCTTTATAGATTTAGAATCATATTCCCGTTAGATTTTGATGTGTTGTAGTACTATATATTGTAACTCTCATCATTGATGAGATGTGTCATTGATGTGATATCAATGCACCATTAATTAAGGATTTTATTTTTTATCAAATATCATCATATATTTTTTTTTAATTTGTGATAATGTATATTTTTACATAACATTTTTTACATGTTAATATAGATAATGTAACAACTTTCCAAATTTATTTTCTAAAAATCAAAATCAAAATTGATATACATTTTTATATTTTTTTTTACAAAACTCTAATAAATTTTTTTATTTTACACATCTAACATTTAAAATGTAATGATTATTATGTTAATAGTTTAGCTTTGAGAAAAGTGTTAAAATGACCCTAACTTTAAGTTTAAAGTGCCAATATAACATTGCAAAATGAGAAAGTGCCAAAATAATCACAGCTTTATGATGTATGTGTCAATCTATCCTGAGCGACGTTGACTTTAATTGTCAACAGGAAATTTGGCCGAAATTTAATGAAATGACAATTTTGCCTCTAGATTAAAAATAGAAAAAAGAAAAAGGAGAAAGTTGCACAATATTAATTTCCCCCTTTCCTTGCGATGGTAGCGCCCTAATTCTCTGGCATAACAAAGGTGGGTGGAGGGGAAACTCGTGGCAGCGTTCTTGGTTGCACTGGAAAAACAAACAACATGAGAGGGAACTTGAAGCGGCGACGCTTGGGGGCTCAAATGGTGTTGCATCGGTTTTTGGTGGTAACAGGTGGCAAGTTTGATCGGAATGGGGGCAACGTCAAGGTGGACGATGTAGGAGAGCAGAAAGCCTGTGTGTGAAGGTGAGGAGGGAATTGGTCGATTTGGGTGCAAGAGGTTAGGGTTAGGATTCTTCAAAATTGCCATGTTGACGGGCTTTTTCTTCCAATAGGTTTGGATAGTCGTGACGGCGGAGGAGAAAAGGGCGAAAGGGAGTGGGATGCGATGGTCGGTGGGTGGCGCTGACAACGGTAGATGGGAGGGGCTGAGGTGGGGGTTGCGGGTGGGCGGGTGAGGGCTGGGAAGAGCGAGAGGTTGAGGGGAAGGGTGTGTGGTTGAGGGGAAGAGAAGAAGGGAAAGAGAGGTAGCGGCGGCAAGAGTGGCATGGTGGTGGAAGGTGGTAGCACAGTGATGATGGATGGTGGTTGGGGTAAAATGGTTGAAGAAGAAGAAAGTAATGGTCGAGAGTATTTTTGACATTTTTTATTCAGCCAACGTTCAATTCTTTCAGTCAACGTCGGAATTATACCAAAAAGTTATAACTGCACCATTCGTCATAAACTATAGTTATTTTAACATTTTCTCATTTTACAAAATTATATTGACTATTTCAATCAAAATTTAGAGGTAGAAGTGTAAAAATTCAATTAACTTCTATCTTTCAATTATGGGTAGGAGTAATAATACGACATAAAGACAAACTATATGTTCACATTGCACCGGTCGCGTTTACTATCATATTTCAATTCTTACTCTCTTTTTAGACCTATCTAACATGGAACAACCCTTAACTGGTTTTAATGTATTTATGTTTTGGAGGTTTGGCCTATCTAATAGTAATAACCGAACACACCTATCTTCAATGGTACTTAATTTTTGGTTAAATGTTTTTTGTTTTATTATGTTCAAGGATGTAAGAGCATGTACAATGGACTTAGATTGGACTCAATTTTTAATTGAGCCCGAACCGAGTCCGAAAATTCTCACAATGGGAGGCTCGGAGCGGACTGCAGCTGGGAGGTCTGAGCCCGTGCTCAGCGTTTCCCCAAAAGTGCCCACATGCGCCTGTCAGAGGGTTATATGCGGCGCCCTTTTTTTACCAATGTTGCCACAAGGTACCTTATGATTGGGCCACGTGGCACCGATGTCCCTCTATTTTTTTAAAAAAATTAACCTGATTGGGACAAGTGGCCCAATCAGGTGGTGCCGCGTATCCCAACCGAAAGTTTTTTTTTTAAAAAAAATAGAATTCTGAAATAATCTTTTGTTATTTTTAAAAATTCAAAAAAATCTGAAAAAATTCAAAAAAATCCGGTTTTTATTTTTCAAAATATAAATGAAATTTTGGTTATTTTTAAAAATCAAAATTACATTCTTTTAAAAAATATATAGTTTTTTAAATTAAGATTCATAAAATAAATTTGAAATTAATTTCAAAAATTAAATTTGAAAAAACAAAATCTAATTCAAAATTTACAAATATATTATTAAATTTCACATTTGAATTTATTTTGTTAGGTAAATTTATTTAAATTAAATATCAAAGGTAAAATTAATGAGTATGATAGAAAAAATTAAGTGGGGTCCATGAAGTGGTTTCAAAGTGGGCTCAGCCACTATGGAAAAAAAGGTGATTTAGTTGCGGAATCAACTATAGAGGTGAAAGAGAAATTGATTATTAAATTAATTAAAATCGTAAATCGGGCTTGGAGCGGACCTACCCACAGTCTAAATATTTAAAACTTTGTCTTTAAGTCACATCGTTTGGACGGATTATAAACCAAAATATTAATCTTAGTAAAGCAATGAGCCAGCACTTTTGAAAAAAAAGAGAGATAATAATCATATTTAACAAACGATAAATTATATGGTACACTCGTATGCATATATATATATATATATATATAATTATTATTTCTTGTGTTTTTAGGGGTGAGGGGTTTTATTGGGGTTTAAGGAGAATTTTTAACCCTAAACCCTCTCCCTTTCACCATTTCCCTTCATTTCTCCCTCACTCCCTCATCTCCACACAATTCCTCCGACCACCACCACCACCTCCCGCCGACCATCGCATGTCGGCGACTACCATCACCCACCAATACCATCACCGTCCACCGCCGTCAACCACCTCGCCAGAAAAGTTAGTTTCCTTTTAAAAAAATTAAATACAAATTTGTTGCCAGAAAATCTGACCGGCAATGTGTGAAAGTCGATCTTTAAGAATCTTTTGCTGCTGGATTGTCTGAAATCTGGGATTTTGGTTTTGGTTCGTCGCCGACCACATCCCTTTCGCCGGAGTTGTTGTTTGTCGGGATTTTGGAAGATGAGTAGGGGGTGGCTGAAATGGCGGGAGAGAGGGGTGATCGGTAGAGGGCTGAAATAACAGGGGGGAAGCTGACGGGGGCAGGGAGAGGAGAGAGGGGAGATTGCTGAAATGGCACGGGGTGGGGGGAAGCTGATGGGGGAGTGTGGGAGAATGAGGACGGCGACCGGCCTTGGGGGCTGGGTGAAGCTGACCGGAGGGGGGGGGGGGCAACGGGGTGAAGGGCCTGGGCGGGCGGGGTGAATATGACGTGGGGGTAAGTTTTGGAAAGGGCTTGGAAAAGAGGGAAATAATTTTTTAATTAAAATTAGGGAGATATGTTTTGGGAAAATAGATAAAAATCTAATTTTTTAAATTAAATTGAATGATTTGAAAATATTGCTTGGATTTAATTGAAAAATATAAATAGTATTGAAATATAAAAAATTAAGTAGTGTTGCATTATATCTTTAACGCAACACTTCAAGATTTATGTATCATTTTTCAAAAGTTTAAATAATACTTCATAAATTATTGTAACATTTTAAGAAATATTGATAAAAAAGTGTTACAACAGTTTTAATTTGTACCGATAGAATTGACATTATAGAAAAGTAATTAAACAGAGGTAGCCCTTAAAATTGGAGGGTATGTATGCATGAATGAATGGGTTAAACCTTAATGAAAATTGGTTTTTATATTTGGACCAGTCAAGCCTAGTAGGGTAGTAGTGGACAAATGCGACCGCCCACTGGTAATAGTTAAATGGACAGTGCCCCTAAAACGAGAGGCGACCGCCCAGTTCAAAAATATCAACATGCCCACAAAGTTCCCAAATTCCACCAAATTGCCCAACATTGTCAAGTGTAAAAAAAAAAACTTAGAATATTGTCCATGATTATTGAGTTAGCCAATTAGGTAGGGCAGTAATTAGGGGTAATTACACCTTCCCTCCTAAAATTTACTTAAAATTCTCTCAGAACATTCACAATAAAATGATAAGTTATACACTTGATTCACTAAAATTTATAATAAAAAACTATAATTTAACTTAAAAGATACACATATGTTTCATAAGTTATTGAAACATTATTTTCCCCAAGACTAAGCCTTACACTTCAGTTTACATTATAAGTTAAGGGATCAACTTGGTTGTTACTCCATTTTGTAATGTTCAAAATAATGACCATTTTACACATTATTACATTCAAAGATTATTTTTGTGCTATTTAATGACAAATCTTAGAAATCAAGATGTTGCATTACATGTTTGTTAAGGTATCGTTTTGAGTTGTACATTGGAAGAAATGGTATGTACTAGAAAACAAGATTGGAGTAGTTTTATTAATTAGGTGTGTGTCAAACACAAGATGAGGATTGAAAATTGGTAAAATGAATGTGTTCATATTCGAGTATACTTAATTGCAGGCAGTGATCATGTCCATTTTGTCTACTCCCGTATTTCAAGTTGAACAATCAAACAGCATCCCATCCCCTTAATACATTCATTTTCCTGCAAATTCTGCCATAGCTACAACTACGAGCACCTTTCTTGGACTGGAAAATATTAGCGTTCCTTACATGATTATTTTCACAGTTTCATCAGTGTAAAAGGTTTGATTAAAAGCAACGTTAGAAGGCGGTTCCTCAGAAATCACATTTAATGAGGAGCAAAAAGAGGTTCTGAGTTCGGAACTCCCTCCTAGGTCAACTTTTTTCGTTTAAAGACGGTTCAAATCAGCTAAAGGCGAAACCGCCTTTAATTGCAATCGATTAATGAAGAGTCGAAAGCACTTTCGAGTTCGGAGGTACTTCTTGGGCTGTCTTCTGGCCCAATATACAAACCCATAACATTAGGATTTTCACTACATGTCTACACTCAGAAATTTTCTACGTTTTTCCTCCAATCTCACATGCCTCTCTCCAACCACTCTCTCCTCACCCTAAACCCTAACCTTCTCCGCCACCACTCTCACGTCACCCGCCCTCCACCACTCTCCCTCCTTACCGCCGCTTACTCTCCCTCATTTCCTCCAACATCGACCTTCACCATACCCTCCACCGATGCTCTCGCCTCCATCGATATGAGCTCCACAACGTAGGGAGAAGGGCGCCGCGTCACCGTTGGAGAAGGGCTTCGTAGCCGTGGGTAAAGGACTCCATCGTTGGTTTAAGTGGGGAAGGGCGCTAATATGGGAGAAATTCGATGTCGTGGAGAAGGGCGTTGTTGTGGGTGAAGTTCGTCGCTCTGGGAGAATGGATTTGTTGCCGCCGTGGGAGAATGGCTTCGTCGCCTCCGTGAAGAAGTTCCAGATTCCTAGTCTTTTCTTTGTGATTTTTTTGTTTAGACAGATGCAAATGCTAGTTCTAGATCATTTATGTCATTTTTTTCTTTGTCGTCGTGGGTAAAATGCATATGCTAGCTCTAGATCGATATGATTTTTTTTGCTAAAATTGCTCCGTCGATTATGTATCATTGCAAACTTCCGGAAACCTAATTTGGTTTCTGGCAACTTTTTTAATACCTCGGATTCAAGTTCCGAATTCGGAACTTGAATTGGATCCCAATTAAAGGAGATTTTTGAACAGCCTTTGATTGGTAACGATCAAAGGCGAAACCAGAGAAGTCACCCAATAAGTGACTTCTCTGGTCCAGTAAAACCGTCTTTAATTGGCATGTTTCTACTAGTGTGTAAACGAAACACATTTGAGCATAAATATTTTTAAAAGGGAAAAATATAATGATATGAATCTCCTTACGACGATTTTGAATGTCAAATTTTGAAGAATCACTCTCTACCAGGTTTGAACGAAAACCCTCGTGAATTCAAGTAAACACAACAGAAATCTTGTAGAAAACATAACTCTCGAAACTTGGCTAACACTAGGGAATAATTCACATGAACCCAAGCACTAGTTGCACAATTGTTCATTGAAATCTCGCAAGTTCTAGTCTCACAAATTCGAAGGTTTTAAACTCGCGAGTTTAAGGCTGCAAGCCAAGGAGTAATAACTCAAAAGTCTAAATATAAAATTGATATATAAAAGTGTAATTAAAATGTTGAAAGCCTCCCCTATTTATCGGGTTTAATTCGACCACATTACAAGAAAAAAATATAGAATCCAACTAGGATTTGATCTGATTCCTCGTTGAATTAGAACTGTCTTTGGAATCCAAATCCTAATCAAAATACATCTCCTAATTCTACTAAAGAGTATGGCTGAATTCAACTAATAACAATGGCCAGATTCAACAAATCTAATATTATCAAATCTTATCCAAACTTATCAAATCTAATCAGATTTGAACTAATCTTCTAACACTACAATATTTCGAGATTGACTTTGAATATGACCACACTAGCTTACTAAAAAATCCAGTGAAAAAAGTATAGCATTAAACTTTCAAACCCTAATTTCTAAAATAGGAAACCCTAATTCGAAATCTGGGTATAAGTCCTCCAAGAAAATTTTGACCTGATCTTTGGCTCTTCTTCATGAACTAATCAATCAAACCATTCAATGAGGAATCTCTAAGTTTCTTCCTGGATCTATTCATCAGACCAGTCATGTTACTTAAAAGATCCCTAACATAACCTTGAAAGCTTTGATCTAGCTATGGCATGACTTTATTTATGGAATTAACATTGTGATTCATATCACATAAAAATAACCTTATGTTTTTGTGAATGTATCGAAACAATTATGAATTCTTTGAAAGTGTTTTAACAACCATAAGTGTTTGTCAAATATGCTGAAACAAACTTAAGTATTCGTATCATTCCCTCCAGGATCGAAAATAGAGGAGAATTTCAGCTTGTCCTTCATTCTTTCCCAGGTAGAGATACGTCCTTTACCAACACGCCTTCTTGATTCTTTCAAATCCTCCCACCATTCTGAAGCATAATGGGTGAAAGAATACTGTGCAACGTTGATCTTCTCTCTCTCACTATAGTCGTTAAGATCAAATAGGTTCTCGATTCTTCTCTCCCAATCCAAGTATTTCTCAGGATTGTATCGACCATCAAA
>JAULKM010007438.1:0-14999 GCA_032355605.1 Rubia tinctorum | reverse complement strand
GGGAGGAGTAGGGGGGGAACGTGAGCAGAAACGAAGGAGGGGGGCGTGGTGAGATGGAGGGGGAAGGGACAAGAAAGGGGAGAACAAATTGCGATTCTGGTTGCTGATGAAGAGCGGTAGGCTTCGGAAGAGAGGAAAGAGGCGTAGGGCCCGCTACTACATGGGCTCCAGTTTCTAGGCGTGTTGAGGTCATTTCCTTTTGAATTCTTTTTGTTTAATCCCACGTATCACTCTCGAACTTTGTTCGCGTGTAAAACTGTCTTCCTTTGAAAGTTGAGAGAGGAGTTTTGTTTTTCTTCAAATATCACTCTCCTACTGTGAAAATCATGTGAAATTCAAGGTCAGAGAAACTGAAAACGGAGAAAAAGCATGCAAAATATTTTGGTAAGAAAATTCTGATTGATTAAGTTACCAAACTGAGAAAATCAGTCACCTTATATACATGATTTACAGCTAATCTATGTTGTAACTGCTCAGTCAACTAATTAACCATCAGCTAACTAACTAACCATCGGCTAAGTGAAAACCAAGGAATGTACGACTTCTGATCATCTAAGCAGAGCCCCCCCCCCCCCGATGAGGCTGTTGTGAGAATCACAGAAGCCCATCTTGAGTAAAACATGGAGGAATTGAGGTGGTGAAAGAAATTTTGTAAACACATCATCCAACTAAGAGTGAGAAGGGACATGAGTGCGAGAAATAAAGTCATCCTTATAAGCATCCCAGACTAGATGGCGATAGGTCTAGATGTGTTTTGTTATTTCATTGAAAATCAGATTTGCTGTGATTTGAATAGCCTTTGTATTGTCACAATGAATAGGAATAGGTAAGTGAAGATGAAGCCGAAAATCTGAAAGCAAGTAGGATAACCACTTGAGCTCACAAAGTTTCATGGCTAAACTTCTGTATTCTGATTCAGCAGAGGTGTGTCTTGCTTCTTGGATTTCCAGGAGATCAAAGAAGATCTAAGAAAGATAGAAAATCCCATCACTGGTTTTTGAGTCTCTTTACATGTTGCCCAATAAACATCACAAAAAGCACTCAGTTTTAAGGATGAAGAAGCAGGATAAAACAAGCTAAAAGACTGATAATGCTTCAAATATTTTGTAATGCACC
This sequence comes from Rubia tinctorum, assembly GCA_032355605.1. Lineage (NCBI taxonomy): Eukaryota > Viridiplantae > Streptophyta > Magnoliopsida > Gentianales > Rubiaceae > Rubia > Rubia tinctorum. The sequence goes on along the minus strand of JAULKM010007438.1, from coordinate 13,883 downwards.
TTGCCAATGATGTTCAGTCGGTTGTTGGACAAACTGACTGAGCTGATGAACAATATATGTAATGCCAGGTCAAGTGAAATTCAGATATAATAAGCAGCCAATCAATCTCTTGAAGATGTCTGGATTATGTAAAATGGGAGAATTAGTTTCAGTATTCACCCAAGACACTAGCAGAGGAGATGCAACTACATTAGTCTTCTCAAGATTCATATCAAAAATCATATTGGCTATGTACTTGTTATGAGTTAAGAACATGTCAGTGGAAGAACGAGCCACTTCTATTCCAAGGAAATACTTGGCAGGTCCAAGATCCTTGATTGTAAAGCACCTTGTAATGAATCCTTAATCGCTTGGATTATAGATTCGAATTCCCTGCATCAACATAGAAAAAGTGTTGTTGTAACAGGTCAATCAAACCTAAGTAATAAACAAGAGTCATTGTAGGACTGAACAAAACCAAGAGCTTTCAAATGCTTAGTGAATTCCTGATTCCACTGTCTTGAGGTTTGCTTCAATCCATATAGAGATTTCTCCAATTTACAAAACCAGGCCTTTAGAACCCTTGTTATATCCTGCATGAGGTAGCATGTAAAGTTCTTCATAAATGCATCCATGTAAGAAAGCATTATTGACATCCACTTGGTGTAAAAACCAGTTATGAGCAGCAATCATTGCCAAAAACAATCTGACAGTGACAGTTTTGGCTACAGGTGAGAAACTTTCATAAAAATCTTCTCCTTCAATCTGACTATAGCCTTTAGCCACAAGTCTTTATTTATATCTATTTATAGTGCCATATGGATTGTACTTTATCTTATAAACCCATTTATTTCTTATTGCTTTCTTACCAGTAGGCAAAGGAACAAGTTTCCAAGTGTGATTGTCTTCCAAAGCTTGAATATCTTCATTCGTGGAAATTCTCCATTCTGGATAAAGACTAGCTTCTCTATAAGATGATGGTTCTGGAAACTGTGAAATGGTAGCAAGAAAAGACACATGTGCGGCAAAAAAATTGGGAGAAAAAGAGTTGTCAAGAATTGTATTAGAGAAAGTCTTTCAACCAGGATGGTTTATTTCCGATTCTGGTACTTCTTATTTGTGATGAAAACTGAGTATCAGGGAAAAGAAAGGGTTGTGAAGCATGATCTGATGTGTGTGAAGAAGTAGTTTGCATCTGACGATGAGGAGAAATATGTTATGTAAAGTGATGATCAGATAAATGTTCAAATTTTGAAACAATAGGATCAGTTTGATCAGAAGAATCCGAATATGGACTATGTTGAGTGTGATCAATATGTATTGGTTCTGATGTATCCGTTGCAATAGGATCAGTAATGTGAGTCTTAAAACTGATGTTATGCTCAGAAAAATCATTGCAAGTAAACTGATACATTGGAACAGTAGGAATGGTAGATGAATGTGATGCAGATGTAGTGGAAAACCCAGTTTTAACTTTAAAAGGAAAAATGTGATCATGAAATGCAACATCTCTGGAGATAATGATCTTGTTAGTGATCAAATTGTACATTTTATAACCCTTTTAATTTGCAGGGTATCCTACAAATACACAAGGGAAGGATCTAAGATCAAATATATCCTTATGTGGCTAAGGATTAGTTGCATAACCTAAGTATCCAAAAGATTTCATTTGGTTTCTTTCTGAATATGACTTCATGTGATGATTTCCACTTCAAAACTGAAGTTGGTAGCTTATTTATGATATATGCAGAGGTTAGGATTGCATCAACCAAGAAATGCATTGGCAAACCTGAGTGAAACATAATTGACCATTTCATTTCTAACAAATGCCTATGTTTCCTTTCAACTACACCATTCTGTTGTGGTGTATAAACACATGATTTTTTATGCAATATCCCTCGATCATTTAACAAAGTAGCACAATTATGATTCACAAACTCAAAACCATTGTCAGTTCTGATTATTTTAACTTCGGCAGAAAACTGTGTTTTGATCATCTTAAATAAATTCATCAATTGACATGTATTGTATCTTTACACTGAAGCATGATTTTCCAAGTAGCTCTACTAAAGTCATCAACTACAGCTAGAAAGTATTTAAAATCATTTGTAGATGTAACTTTATATGGACCCCAAAGGTTTACATGAATCAAATCAAAACATGCATTACTCTGTGAAGTAGAATTAGGAAGCACATATCTTGTTTGTTTAGCTAAAGGACAAACACTACAATGAAAATTACTTGGTTTATTCATATTTACATTTAGAGTTTTCAAAACAGCATCTGATGCATGACCTAGTCTTAGATGTCACAGTTAAAAGTTATTAAATTCACATTATTCTCTAGATTACATGCTTTCTTGCATTCAGGAAAATATGCACAAAATAAATTAAGTATAAGTGTCTATTATTCTTTTATCAAAAGAGGCAGAAAAGACTAGGTACAGTTCTCTGCTAGGTCTTACCACTCCAATGACCATATTTAGATTTGAGGTCCTGGATTAAGCAAAAATCAGGAAAGAAATCAAAATGTATACCAGCTTATTTATAAAGCTTGTTTACTGATAAGAGGTTAAAACTGAAATCATTAACATGTAAACAATCTTGTAAAAATCAGTGATGGTGTGAGATGTACTGGTCCTGTAGCATTAACCAATTGAGTGGTATTATTTGGAAGATGCACTGGTATAGATGTATTTCTAATGAAATAGTCCTTAAAGAGAGTCTTATTGCTACACATATGGCTAGATGCCCCACTGTCCATAATCCATATATCATCATCAAATTGAAAGCCCGAATTTATCATGTGAACGTGAGAATTACCTGAGAAATTTGAGAACTGAGCCATATTGACAGCCTCACTGTTAGATTCCAAACCTTTCCCAATCTGATTCTGAGCTTTGTTCATCTCCACCATCTAAACAAAAGTGGCAAACATAGCTTGCAAATTTGATCCTGATTTCAGGTCTGAGACATCAAATGGTATTGTTTCTTCATCATCAATAACAGCATTAGATGCAAATTTTGGCTTGGGTTTGCCTTCCTTCCACCAGTCAAGGTACCCAATGATCTTGAAAAGAAACTCCTTAATGTGACCAGTTTTGTGACAATGATCACATTTCTTTGGCTTGGTCACCCTTCTTCTTGAAGTTGATCCTTCCTACAACATATCCTTTTGAGTTATGATTTACCTGCTCAGGTTGAGCTCTTACAAACATTTTTGATTGCTCAGCAGATACAACACAATTGTTTATAGTTATCTTCTGACTCTCAGCCTTTGCTATTAAGGCACAAATATTGCTAACAGGTGGTGTAGGATCTATCACCAACACCTGATTCCTGATAGCCTCAAAATCTTCATTCAATCCAACCATAAATTTATATACTTTGTCCTCAATTTCACCCTGATCTACAAGTTATTCATATCCACATTTGCATGAATCCTTAAGACATAAACACCCTCTCCTAGGCCTCATATGAATCAATTCATCCCACCGACTTTTTATGTCAGAGTAATATTGATTCAAGGTTCTTTTACCCTGCCTAATTTCAACAATATCTCTTCTCAATTGATATAGCAAAGGTCTATTACTCATTGAGAATATCTCTCTGATTCATCCCACGGTGTTTTAGTATTATCAGCCAATGAAAAACTTCTATCTATATCTTTAAACATTGCAGTCATAAACCGGGAGACTAGGATGTAGTTACCTTCTTCCGTTGCTTGTAAACTGGAGAATCTGCATTTGGAACTTCATATTCTCCAGTCAGAAAGCATAACTTGTCCCTCGATCCCAAAGCCAACACCATAGCCTTGCTCTAGGTCAGATAGTTCCTCTATGTGAGTTGATCAGTGATGATCATCATGTTTGAATGATCTCCAGGACTCAGAAACAGGGGATTTTCAAGTCTGATCTTGACAAAACCATCACCATCCATGGTATACCTCCTCTAATTGTTGTTCGAAGTATTTTCAACATTTCTTAAAGTTGAACTCACCATAGATGAGTCAGAGAAGAAGATTACGAAGATGAAATAGATGGAAAATAGAATTTCAATTAGGATTTGAGAACCTGATTCTCTGATACCATGTGAAAATTGTGTAAAACTCAAGGCCAAAGAAACTGAAAACATAGAAGAATCATGCAAAATATTTTGGGAAGAAAATTCTGATTGATTAAGTTACCAAACTGAGAAAATCAGTCACCTTATATACGTGATTTACAACTAACCTATACTATAGCTGCTTAGCCAACTAACTAACCATAAGCTAAATAACTAACCATCGGCTAATTGAAAACCAACTAAGAAATGTACAACTTCTGATCATCTGAGCAAACCTTGATAGATTTAGCTGAATTCTACTACCTACGCTCCCTTTTCGTGATTCTACAATGTAAATATCAATTTGGTAAAGGTTGATAGCTACACTATTATGGTATATTTCTTGAGAAATTAATCTCCTCATGAAGCTCAAGATAAAAAGAGGAAAGCAAGAAACATAAAACATCTATCTTAACGGGGTTCATCAGACATGTTGACAACTTACACGAACATATTCAAATTAATTTTACCATCCAAATCGGCCAGAAAGATTGCAAATGTCTGGAATCACATCATGTGTGACATCTGACCCTGCCCAGAGAAGTGATGTATTTTAATATGAGGGTAGGTTAAATAATATAATAACTAAATTTGAAATGAGAATGAAGAAATGTGCACAATGATTTTAAGTGGAAACCCAAAACAAATTAAGGAAAAACATACGGCCAAATATAGAATGATGTGTCTTACCTCATAGGTTAAACTATATAGTGGTTCAAGTCTTTACCAAGAGGACAACTCACTTATTATCATGTCTTTGGTTGAAGTCTACTCATGTGCTTTTACCAACTGAAAAAGTTCACCAAGACAGTGACAGGTCTGCTAAACCTTGAGCAAATGTCTAACGAGCCAACTATGACTTTCTACAGATGTTACAGAAAGGAAAACATGGATGTCATTGTTAGAATGGATATAATGTTCATCTCACAATGCATGAATTACATGATCGACGAGAAGTTGTATGAAAATATTTTGGTCGATACTCCATTCACGGTAGAGTAGCTCCAAACCATTGTGGCAAAATATGCAAGGTGAAGGTAGCCACCAAGAGGGAGAGAGATATTGACAAGACCGTCATAGTAATTGATTAGATAAATAAAGGAAAGACTTAGATAAACCAAAGCCTCGGTTCGAGTTATACACCCCTCTGAACAGGTCTTGGGCAAGTATCTTAGCCATCAACAGACACATTTTCCCTATGCTGCCACCTCTACGGAATAATTTTAGGAGGACACTGTTAATACATTGTGACTACCACAAGGATAGAGGGCACGACATGGATGAGTGCTACCAATTGAAGGCGATGACTGAAAAATTTCCTCAATCGAGGAATGCTTTTAGGAGTGCATTGATTCTCCTCAGTGCAAGAAGGAGGATCATCCGAAAGAAAATGCTCGGGATTTTGACGACTCAAACCCCAGAAGAAGGAAAAGAGGCAAGAAAGAAGGGAGTCGATTAGCCAACCATAGAGAACCCTTGAGCTAATCAGCTCTCTCGGGGGCTATTGATAAGGATCTGAGATGAACATCCCCTTTGGGGACGAAGGCTAAGCTATCATTCTCCATTTGAACCAAAGGCCACATCACTACATCATGTTAGGCCGAAGCCCAATAGGTAAAGGGAAGATCTCTAACCCTGATTCTACCTACGGAATACACTCATTATTTAGGTACAATTTTGTTATACTATTGAATTTGTGGTAATTGTATTATGGAAATACACTTGTCTTCATATGGAAAGTGCATATTCATCCTAGCATGATTGAGAGATCTCTCGAAAATCAACCCATATAAATACCAAGGTATTCATCCATTCTATTCATTTAATGATTATCAATACTTGGATTGAATACATTAAATGACTTTGACATTGAAACTTCCTTTCCCAACCAACCCTGGAATGTCTGTTAGGTTCGGTACATTGAAGCAGACTTCAACTATCAAATCGCAGTTCAACTTGCATCACTGTCATCCCACCCTCACCCTCCCCTCCCCCACCATCTGTCAACCACCAAATCCCATCGCAACTAAATCTTCTGCCAAAAGTAGAGCTTTTCTTAGTAATATACCGTGCACCATCTTCATCATTGTATTTTCTAGTTGTATTATACTATTTCCCCCACTTTTAAACAATTTGCAAATTTGCAAACTTGCTAATTTTTACGTTTTATTTTATTTTACCATTTCTTATATTCTTTACTACTCCACGTAAGACGTGGGTGAAAGTGAAACAGTCTTACCTATACTTAAGGTTAGACAGAAGGTTTAAATATAATTATTTAAAGATGAGATATAACATGGGATACTTCATGTAATTTTTAAAACTTTACTTTAACCCTTGTCCCCTGTCTCACCATAAGTTATTGTGAGACAGGCTCATATGAGTGCTTCTTTTTTTTTTTACACTTTTCATAATTCCATAATTTCCAACATGATTCGATTTGGATATTACTTTGTGTTAGTGAATTACCCTTGTAATTAAGTTAAAAGGAAAGATTGAATGATGGAAAGTGTTGTTGTTTCCATTTATGAGTAGAGTATTTATAGAATACATACAGATTGCCAAATCCCATAACAGAGGAGATTGAGAGCTGATTCTACGTAACAAATGTATCTGCACAGGTAGTTATCTAGACTAGGTCTGTAGACTAAGTCAAACAGTAATAACAATTTTACTGAGATAATTACATAGAGTAAACACCCCCACAAGCTTATGGCCGAGAGCTGACATGAAACTTGAAATTTCGAGTATTAAAGTGCTGATTCCCAACAAGTTTGGTGAACATATCTGCAATCTGATCAAGAGACCAAAAATGGCAAACAACAAGATCACCAGATGTAACTTTCTCCCGTACAAAGTGATAGTCGATCTGGATGTGTTTCAACCACTAGTGAAAGACCAGATTGTCCAAAACAAATGTAGCACTCAAGTTGTAGCAGAGGAGAATCGAGGCCAGATAATTTCAACAGTAGTAAAAGCAATAGCTCTATATTCCACTTTAATGCTGGAACAAGCAACAACTTTCTGCTTAGGACCAGCTAATGAGATTCCCTCCAAAGAAGATGGCAAAGCCATGATGCGATCTACAAACATCAGGATCAGAGCCCAACCAGCATTAGAGAAATCCAATATCCTCGAGTCACGAGCCTTCTAGAGAACCAGACCAGAAAAAATAGTGTCCTTTAGATATCAGAGGATGTGTTTGACCGCACACTAGTGATTTTCCGTATAAGAGTGCATGAACAGACACACCGGTTGAATGCATAGGTGATTTCTGGTAGAGAGATAGTGACATACTGTAGAACACCCATGATGCTATGATAAAGAGACATGTCAGAAAGAGCTTTTCCAGCCACAACTTAGCGAGACCCAAGCTCAGTTGGAGAGCATATAGAATGAGCACCGGATATGTTACTCCGCTCTAGAATGTCATAGATGAACTTTTTTTCTAGGAGAGCTACAATTTGGAACCCGGATAAGAGACCTCAATGCCCAGAAAATGGTCAAGGGTGCCAATATCCTTCTAGTGAAATGTCACAATGTAGGATACTAACAATATTGTCAATGAAGGCAATGTGAGATCCAATTATAATAATATTATCCACATAGACAAGGATGTAGACCACATGAGATCCATACTTCTTGACAAAGAGCGACAATAGGAGACACAAGCCTTGAATCTGTGGTGAACAAGAGAGGCAGCGAGCTTCTGAAACCAAGCTCAATGGGCCTTCTTCAAGCCATAGAGAGCCTTGTGAAGCCTATAGATATGAGAGGGTTTATCTGGAGCAACAAAACCTTGCGGTTGATCCATAAAAATAGTCTCAGCGAGATCACCATGAAGGAAGGCATTGTTGATGTCCACCCGTCGAAGAGGCCAACCAACATACACAACTAAGCTCAATACAAGGCGGATGGTAGTGGGTTTGACCACTAGACTGAAATTGTCAAAGTAATGCATGCCAGCTTCCTAGTGAAATTCTTGAGCTACAAGACGTTCTTTGTAACGCTTAATGGAGCCATCTGACTTTCTCTTAACCATGTACACTCACTTACAACCAACAACATTAGTATTCGGGGACGCATGACAAGTTCCCATGTCCGATTAGCCATTAAAGCGTCATATTCATTTTGCATAGGATGCTTCCAATTTGGGTCTTTGGAGGGTTGATGGAAAATTTTAGGTTCAAGAGAAGCAGTTAGAGAAGCAAGAACAAGGTATTTGGTGGATACGAGAGCTTTGGGTTTGAGAGAGTAAGTAGAAGAACGAGTAGTCATGGTGTGAGTAGACTGATCGGAGGGTCGAAACCAGGTTGGAGCATTAGGATAAGGATTAGTTCTTGATGAAGGGGTGATGACTGAAGCGTTGGGGAGGGAGAAACTAGAGGTGATAGTGAGGGCAAGAAGGGATCTTCTGGAGCAGTAGGTGGTAAACGAGAGTGAGATGATAGAGTTGTAGCAGTGGAGGGTGGTGGAGAAGGATTTAGAGAGAATATATCTGGGTAAGGAAAGACTGGTTCATCAAAGACAGCAAATTGTGAAATGTATGTGCGGAAGGTGGGTAAATGAAGACACGAATATCCCTTGTGTTTAGAACTGTAACCAAGGAAGATACAAGGGAGAGAGCGATATTCCAGTTTGTTGGCAGTGTAGGGGCGAAGGAAAGGATAGCATAAGCATCCAAAGAAACGGAGAAAGCTATAGTCATGTATTTTCCTGTAGACATTTGTATGAAGATTTGTAAGAAAGAGCAGATGTTATGGTGTGATTGATTAGATAGACAGTTGTATGGAAGACTTTTTCCCAAAATTCGATAGGTAGATGAGAGTGAGAAAGAAGTGCCAGACCTTTCTTAACAATCATGAGATTGCGACGTTCAGAAGATCCGTTTTGCTCCAAAGTGTGGGGATAGGAAATCTGATGGCGAATTCCATGAGATGCAAGAAGGGTAGAGACATTGTGGTATTCACCGCCCCAGTCTGACTGGAAAGGCTTTGATTTGAGTAGAGAACTGGATGTGGACAAGTTTGAGAAAGAGTTAAATGATGGAATAGACTTGGGAATTGGCTGATAGAAAGTAGAGCCAGGTGAATTTAGTGCAGTCTTCAATAAAACTGAGATAACATCGACAACCAGAAGAAGATAGCTCAAAAAAGGACCCCAAACATTAGTAAATCAAATTCTTTTAAAGAAATACTAGTACAAGGTGACAAAGGTAGACGGTGGATTTTTCCAAGTTGACAGGAGCCACAAAATGTGTCTAGTTTATTACAAGAAGTAGGGATACTATGACTAGAGACAATGCGACAAAGAATAGACTCGTGCGAATGGGCTAGACGATGGTGCCACCATCGGAGAGAGGTACGCTTAGTGTGAAATGCAGTCGGGGAACTGCTGAGGGAGAATGACTAGGAAGAAGAGCGCGGAAGGAGGTAGAGATCATTTTCAACGAGTTCCCATAGAAGAATTTATCCCTGCAAATTCTTAACAACACAATGGTATGAGTGAAGTTCAACATAAACCTTGTTATCACGAGCAAGTTTAGACACATTAAGTTGATTTTTTTTAATTTTTGGAACACATAAAATGTTACAAAGTTCTAAAGATTTAGAAACATGATCAACATTAAGAATAGAATTGTCAAAATGAGTAATTGGGAGAGATATACCGTCCCCAACTGTGAGTTTGTCATTGCCATTATAGGTGTTCTGGATAGAGAGATTTCTAAGATCGCTTGTCATATGATGAGTTACGCCAGAGTCAACGTACTAAGGATCACCAAGATCAGAAGGGCTGGAAGTTGAGATAGTAAAGGCTGACTTCACGGCTGTTGTATTGCGAAGCTTTGACGTGACATTTTGGTTTGTCAGTGGGAATTGGCTGAGATTAATTCGTTGAAAGAAATTTACTGCTTCATGGTCGGGTCGAGTGCAAATTTGGCATATTGAACGCGGCCGATCAGAGCCATGGTCTGAGCCACAGTCCGAGCCACAGTCTGAGCTGGGATCTAGAGCAGTAGCGGACTAGTCTTCGACGGTGACAAAATCCGGTGGCTGAGAAGGGCGGCATCCGGCAGTGTGATTAGCGGCGTTGGCTGTCGGCGACTGAATGGAGGTGAGATCTTCTTCATGGTGTGACTCCTCTTGCAGTAGAATACCCAGTAACTCATCAGATGAAACTGGTTCCTGGAGAGAAATTGCCAAACAAAGGACGGTAAATTGAGAGCCAAGCCCACAGAGTTGAAAGTCGACGAACTCCTCGTCGGAGATAATACAAAGACAGTCAGACAAAGCGTCGACTAAGGCATGCTTCTTCTAGAAATACTCAAGCACCGACAAAGAGCCCTTAGACATAAACTATAACAGTTGCCGAAGATACATCTCCCGCGCGCGGGTCTGAACGAAGAACATGCGCCCAAGAATATGCCATGCCTCCGCTGTATTTATTCTATAAATACTCTACTCACCAAGAAAGTGTGAAGATCCATTGTTAGTTACACATTTCAAGAAAGGTTATTGGTGATTTGGTCTTTTCATTAATGTCACATTATTCACTATAATGTTCCAATATAAATTTTCACTAAAAATATCATTACTCATAATATTTATAAGATGCATTGTCACTTTATTATTCATGATATACTGTCTTGTTACGTATTATAACCCGAAATACTGAAAATATCATTACTCATACTATTATAAGATACATTGTCATTTTATTATTCATGATACACTCTACTCTTACGTATTTTAACCTGAAAATATACAATCCAGTAAACAATAATTTTGTGTTGTTGCTACGCTTTCATACAAACCAATATCAACAGAAGTCTCCTATTTTTCGGGTGTAATATTAACTTTGTTTATCATGTTTTTCTTAAAAATTTAAAAAGTTGTCGGGTTATCTAATAAAATAAAAATTAAAGAAACGAGAATTGAAAAAGTGATTGTTTCTTACTATTTTGTCTATAGGGATAGAAGCTCCACATGTGACTAATTAAGGGGCAACTTCGTCAAGTCACGGGAAAGTTACTGTTTGCATTAAGAAATCACCACGTTCACCACTAATACTAAATTAATAATCCTAAAATAATCCTTAGTAATTATTTATTAGTTTCAAATAACAAAATCACAAAGTCTTTGTTTGCAACCGCCTACCCGTTAGACGGGTCATTTTATAATTAATAGGGTGTTTCTTGTAAAACTGTCTCATGGTGAAATTAAAGAAAAACTATATCTAATTAATATATCAACAAGAATCTTTTTAAATTTGGGGTCAAGAACACAAATATATTTTGCTATGGAACTTATTTTAAAATCATGTTGAAACTGAGAGACTGAAATACTCCCTTTGTCTTGGATCAAACTTCCTATCAATCATTATTACGTCGTTCAAGAAATATATTTGACCGTTAATATGTTTCACTACATATAATAGCAGAAAATAAAAGGTTGATATTTAAAAATTACTTGATATGACGATTTCAACAGTATTACATACGATAATTTATTTATTTTTTGAGATATTACATACCATATCTATTCAAATATAAGGTCAAACTTTAATGGACAATAGTGTCAAAAAATTTATTGTGCAATTTGAGTTGAGACAGAGGGCCTACAACTTTTCAAAAATCACATTGAAACCCTAAAATATCAAAGAATGCCCCCAAAATGTGATACTCACATCGCCGTGAAGAGTTCAATTCGATCTTTTGATACCAACCCTCCCCTTAGAACTTGGTAGCCACGCTCTCTCCCTTCCCTAGCAAAAACGTGAACCCCTAGTTCCTAAGGGTTTGTTGCCGCAGAACAACCACTTCTGGCGGGCCCCACTCTATTCTCACCCTCCCTAACATCCCTATCCCTCGTACCCAACCTTTCTGTGATCTCGCAGCGGTTGCTAATCGAGCATCCAGACATGTGGTGCAGATTTCTGTGGTCAGAGTTCCAGATCCGTTCGGTGGAGCAAATTTTCATGGTCCGGAATTTATCTCTCGGCAGCAGTGATGATGATCCATGGTTTCTAAAGCCGACAGTGATGAGGCTTGTTCCAGATCCACAGTGTGGAGATGACTTTGTGTTCAGTATTACAAAAGCTTCCTATGCAATTTCCAGACAACAATTTTGAGAGTTTTCCTTGTTGGTGGTCTTTTTGTGATGACGAAAGTTGGTTTCCTTGGTCTTTTAACAGTGTGACGACGTCGTTCTCACCAATACACGTCTGATGACAACAGTGAACAAGGATATAAGTTTTTATTCAACACATCTGGTACTAAAGTGTTTCCGGCGAGGTCATGGAAATGGAGGTAATTATCTTTTGACTTTTTTTTTAAACCTTTTAGTTTTAAATTTTCTGGTTGGGAGGCTATTAATTTGGTATTTTCATCATTTAGTTTTTTATATGTTTTTGTTTCTTTTATTTTTTAAATTGGTAGTATTTAAAATGATTTTTTGAATTAAAGTATTAGATGAGAACGGTCTCTGTCAATACTTATTTTTCTTGCAGCTTGTACTGGTAAAATTTGATTGATTTCAAATTTTATATCCAAAGAGATTGTAAGGATATATCCAAGTCAGAGTCGTTAAAACAACGTACTTATGGCGATACTGTTTTTCTGAGGATTTAAATCATATTTGTAGGCTTTTGGTCCATTAAGAAGTTTAGACCAATTATATTGTTAATTCATTTCAATTGGTCTTTAGAGTCTTTTAGGTCAAGTTAGAGATGATTATACGCATTACAAGTGATTCTATACACTGACATAAATGATTTTTCGGCAATTAAAATGACTGGTTTTAGTCTCCTGGTTTAGAAAAATTGTCCGGAGATGGACCAGATCTTTAGTTGTGGAGCTTTATTTTCTTTGTTTTATTCCTTAGATGTTTAATCATAAGTGTGGACGAAACATATTGTGTGCATTTCATTTGATACTTCACAGTAATTGGTTCTGATGTAGTCTCGGGTCAATACTATTGTGGCTACACTATGACTACACAGTGAGAACCACTTATCCTTGGTTTGCCCTTCTTATTGTCACATAGACCTTTGTTTAGTATTGTAACTAGATAATACCCATGCCGATGCACGAGTTTACAAATGAAAATGAATAATATAACATAAATTATAATTGTAAATAACTAATGAAAATTAGTTGTATATATAACAATTGTACATGATGCAGTATGTAGAATAATTTATATATTTAATTTAAAAAGAAATTGACATGTTGGTTGAATTGAAACGTTAGGAAGTATCTGATTAAAATAGGGTCTTCCTTTGGAGGTATGAACTGTTGAATTGTAAGAAGCATATGCTTTTGTGTGGGCCCTGCTTTTGTCAAACAACAACAAGCATAGTCCAAATTGATGTATGGCAAAACATCTAGTGAGGTTTTATGAAGAGGAGCAGCAAAATTCTTTCAAAATATGCAGCAGCGTGAAGAAATGCAGCAGCAAGGTTCCATGGAGAACATTAGCAAAATTTCCAAAATGTGCAGCAGCAAACATCTTCCACAATGGGCTGTAGCAAACTTCTTCATAAATGTTCAGCAATCTTCTTCTTTTTTTACTATCAAATGTTGCCATAATGCATTTAGCAAATATGTTCCTAAATTGTATGCCATGTGCAAAGTATACTGGTCTAAAATATGTGTAAAGCTTCAATCTCATAATTTGAATATATTGCAGCTTACTCCATATTGCTCAAGAACTATCTTTTCCTGCAGATAAGTTGAAAATAATTGGATGATGTTAGCTCCTCCAAAAGCATTATACTCCAAATGGCATTCAAAAGCAAACA